>CAEGAE010020887.1:0-120000 GCA_903067095.1 Girardinus metallicus | reverse complement strand
CACCTGCTGCATACCTAACACCTTGTTGCCACACAAACATGTAATCAGCACCTGGTGGAATGCGTCACATTATTGATCCATATACACAAGCAAACCTGCAGTATATGTAAATATGTACACAATGTTTAGAGACACCATCATTTCATGCCGCAATAGTGTTTTAGCATGGCTGCAAGAAAGGCTTGCCTGGATGGGACTGCCTGGCCTCCAGATGTGTAAATAAATATGTAACCCACATAAAATGGGAATGTCTCTTTAAGAAACAGAGATGAGGGAAGCTAGAGAGTCTACCTAGCCAATAGGAAGTTCAGTTTCCAGTGTGTATCAACCAATCAGAATACAGACTGCCGCTGTAGGTCCAGCCTTCTACCCCGTGTCTGCAGCACAGTTTGTGTGTGCGGGAGAAATCCGCCATGAGGAGGAGCCTGTTAAGCTGTATAGCGTGAGTGTCTGTGTTAAGACGGTTATAGTACTGGAAACGAACTTGAAACAAACCCTTTTGCAGATTGAATTACTGTTTATCATCCGACTTCTAAGCTGGAAGTTGTTAAAGTGAGTAAACTTCAGTTTTTCTGTCGAGCACTGTTAGAGCTACCTCGTTAGCCTCGTTAGCTCTTATTAGCTATTGGTTCCTGGAAGATCATCTTGTTCTCCGTTCAGCAGAAATGCCCCACGTCCGGACTGAGAGCCACCATATTGTTGTCCCAAACATGTCGCAGTGAGATCGGTCAGGTTTTTTTTCTGTGCTGGATTGTTGCTGAGGTGGATTCCTCCTGTGACTTTGAGTCTTTCCACCTGGACTTAGAAAGAACTGGATTCCTTCTTTTCCATTTGGAGTCGTGCTGCACCCTGCGGTGTGGGAGGCCTGTATCACTCACATCTTCACACACAGTTGGTTATGCATGAGATCACTGACTGACATTTTTTGCTTATCGTTTCATCCTGGAATTTTGGACATCACCTTATGGACAAGTTTTTATTTGGGACATTATAACAAACTGCTGTGTAGGAAATTGTCCTCATGTGAACGGTGTTGAGTTGAACCTGAATTGGATCTGAAATTGATTAATCTGTTGTCTATTACAATTTAGCATTCATATTACCAGGGTTCACCCAAAAAATTTAAAACTGAGAATTAGCACTTGGCCAAGTATTATTATTATTTCTTGTATTTTATTGTATGTAATTTTATTTTCTTATTTGTGTGTCTTGTACAACTGTTTGTCAATTTTATGGTTTATGTCACTAGAGCCAGTTGTTCTGTAAGTTCAATCAACTGCCTTTGTGTGACATTTAAACACTCCACTGTGCTCCTATAGCCGAACCTATTGGCCCATTCATCTATTCATCTACAATATACAATACCCTTCTCTACTGTCTTACCAATGCCTACTACAGGGACGGAGAGTTAAAATGAGGTTGCACACAAGTTGTGTTTACTGTGTGGGTTTACGTATTTTGATTGAGAGTAGTGTCAAAATACATCTTTAAATTTTGATTTTTATATTATGTAACATTCCATTAGAAAGCACCCTGAGACGGAGCGATGTGTTGTGAAGCATGCGGTCTTCTCTCTGTGTTGCCTGACTTCTCACAGCGCGTTGCTTGTCCTGTTGTCAAGCCTTAGATAATTTAGCATGAAGCCTTGGGCTTGAGTGCAAAATACCTAATTTTTACAAAAAACAGCAACGCAGAAAACATTCTATAACAAGGAATAGAAAGAACTTAGCAAATGGCTATATAACAATATATCTATTATCTATTTCTGCCCTTCTGTCCGTATAGGGACAAAAGAGAAGGCAAAAAATAATTCAGCTAAACACAAGAGTTGGCAACACAGAAAGCGAAATGTTAAAGAATTAAAACAATGTTTTAAGAAAGCACGCTAAATGCATACTAATTATTTCATGACATTTTAGAAAAAAACTGAAACCGGAGCAAGGTTTCGGAAAACACTACTTCACTGATGCTCAGGTGTTGTTCATTCGCTTCACCATCTCATCTTTGGAGTTTTATCTTTATATATCTGGCTTTTTAATTTGTACCAGCATTGGCATTTGATGATATAAAATAGTTTTCCATAATTTACTCACAGTCTGAGAAACACGTCTATGGCAGTTTAATAACCTGTGAGAGGTTAATTACAGTTACTTTAGTTTAACAAAGAGTCATAAACCTGACCTTTCAACAGGCTCAAATAGAAATTATAGCCTCAATCAATAAAACTGGTATAAAGTAAAAATATTTAGAAAGTAATGTACACATACATTTTTTGTATTGTTTCATTATTAACCTCCTCAATTCATCAAAACACTTAACTAATAAGAGAAATAACTTGATATTCAATGTTTAGGTATGTGAGTCTGAAATGGTTTGCTTACAGGTGGGATTGAGGAATGAACTGGAAACTCAAATCCAAGAAATTAAAACATAATACACAATTAACTTTCTGACCGTAATGCTAATCCGGGTGAGTATTGGTAGCTGTGCGCTGCTTTACCTGCCGCTCCGGATGTCCTTTATTTTTCCCTCGATGTAGCCAAACTCTGTCAAGTGCTTGTTTTTTAAATGTCACATTAGATTCGCTGTGTTGATGCATTTTGATGTGCTTCACTCCCGAGGTAATTTTCCGCTGCAACACGCAAACTTCCCCTTTCACTCAGAGCATTAAAGTTCCACGCGACAGGATTTGTTGCTGCGCAGTGAGAAGGAAAGAGGAGATCAGCTGCACAGGCTGCAAAGTCAGATACAGGTGATCGTTTTGGTGATCTGTAACAAGAGACTCTGATTGGCGATCACCGATCATACACTTTTTCACGGAAATCGGCCGATTATGATCTTGGCCGATCGATTGGCACACCTCTAGTTCTGTTAGATGTTGTTGTCTTGTCTTTTTCATGTTTGGTGTACCCCAACAGTGGTTTCTGCCCCCCTCATCAACATCTTCAGTAATTAGCAGCAGCTAACATTTTATGCTTGACATGCAGGCGTTTTCACGACTATACTGGCATTCGATGCAATCACCATACTACCATATAATGGAAAAGTTACCTGCATTTCTAAGGATTTAAACTCGTGTTTAGGTTGCAGATTTATTTCCTTTTCAACAGCTTTTAGGATGGGTTTTTCTCCGATGAACTCCAATTGTGTGGCACTTATTTGTAACAATGCTTGGATGGTAAGCAAAAAAAGAGATTTTTTTTTTTCTTTTTCTTTCCACCCAACTAAATCCAGTATTAGAGGGCTGCTGTTAGATTACAGTCATTTATCTTTTCTATGTGAATATGGCATTGTGAGTAATGGTACTTTCACGCTTTTCAGCTCCCCTGATTACTTTGGCCCCAACTTCTCCTCCCACATGCCTTTTTATTCCAATGACATATTCTTTCAAACGTATTTCAGACAACTTTGACAAAGTCAGATGCAAACTTCAGAGGATATTTCTGTTGACATGCAGCTTGTATGGGGAGGGGGGAAAATGTCTTGGAAGTGAAACAATATTGGAACAACAAGAAAAGAAGCGTTCTGATGCTATTAGCTTCACATTGTGGAAAAAATGGCTGCCAGGGTTTTGCATACTTGGTATTTTGTCATATTTTCACCAGTCAGTTGATTGAAATTATTGGTGGAAATGTCACATACAGATCTTTTTATGTGTGACAGACAGAAATAGTTTTAAGAAAGTCTTGTTTGAGCTAACATGGACAATATTTGCTAACCTCTATTATTCAGTGTGAGGATCAAATTGCACTTTATCTTTATGCTATGCATTTAAAGCATTATCAAGATCTTATTTGGTTAATGGAGCTTGTCATGGTCCATTTTTGTGCTGCTCCAGATAAAAGCATGATTAGTGGTACTGACAGAGGTAGCCTGGGTCTTTGTCTACTTTTCTGCGTTTTCTGTTTTTCGTATGCACACGTTAAACGTTAATGCTGGTCAACATTTTGGAGTCTGTTGTTTCTGAAATCCATGTCACTTTCCAACTCCACCAGAGTTGAGTTTGAAGAGCCGCTGATTAAATTTTAATGAGTGCTTCTGAAAGGAGCTGTCCTTCTGTTGTTTGAAGAACTATTATCAACACTTGCATACGGTGAGAGAGACACGCTGTGTAGGAACTAGCCTCATTAGAGATGGCTCTTCAAGAAAAGCGTCAGTGAAAGGATGAAGTGCAGACACGGACCAAAGACACCCAGAAACACTGCTGGCTTTTCGTTTTGCCTCCTTGTGCTGCTTGAATTGATCAAAGGGTTCTTCTCCAGGGTGGGAATGGCTGACTTTGCTAACTTGAACTAATAAGTCTCTAACAACTTTAGCTGAAAGTAAGAATTCAAATGTCTGTAAAATTCTCTGCTGATTAGGAAATGAGTATCGTTGGGATCATTAGGAAGCCCTTTGGATACCAAGGTAGGCCTGATAAATCTCTATTGTAGATCTCTGGCGTGTTGGAGTACAAAGGTAGAGTGCGGAGACAAAGTCAAGCTTTCTGTCTCTGAGCCAGCAGCACAGGTAGTCACAGAGCTCAAATGGCATGATTGAACTGAGTGGGATGCACTTACTGCTTATTTCTCCTCCCAACGATGTGGGCCTACTTCTAGACAACACATACAAAACCCAACTTTGGTAGAAGTTAGTATCAGCTCATTCTTGGTCATTACAACAATTATATCTAACATATATTTAATCTATATTCTCTATGAAACAGGTTGCACCTGACGCTGATGTCCATGAATATCATAGCTATTTGGGGATTTAAAAAACATTTTTTATTTTTAGGGTGGGATGATTATAAAATATATATATTAAATGATTTTATTAAGCCCAGTGCCTACAATTTTGAAATGGGTTAAATTGGGTCAATTTCAAAAGCTTAATGTATCCAAGTGTTAGTCATTTGACCCAAACTGTCACCTTCAGAAAAAAATATTATAGGATGTTCCACACAATGGGTAGAATAATGAAAACGGCTCAAAACTCTTTGAATTTACCTCAAATCAACAGATAGCTGGTCGAAGCTTGAACGCAACTGGGTGAACCAATTGGATAATAAACGCATCATTGGTCTTGGAATGGAAAAAGAAAGCTGACATTAAGTGTCTGGAGTTGCCCTGAAAATAACTTGTGGATTATGCCAAAAAAGCTGCATTCAGGAAACCAAACAGTTTGGCAGAGTTATGAGTTCTGCCAACTCATAACTCCACTTACAACTATGCTTTGGATGTTTTTGATGGCTACAAAAACACATTTTCTGTGCAAATTGCTAAGGGACAGCTGTATTAGTTTTGATTAGGACTGCATCATATTAGGAAAACATTCCATTGCTATGTGATTGTTAATGGGATGACAATACTGATGATAATTTATCCACATTTCCTCCACAGCATCCTTGTTTTCCATTATCACAACAGACTCCAGGAGCAACTAAAACCTCTCTGTTGTGCGCATGAAGATCAGCCAAAGTGGCCAAAATTATTATTGGAAAGAAGAGCTTAATGCACAGGCTTTATAAAAGTATAGCCTATTACAAATGGCATCCAAACAGTTCTGTATAATTGCTATTGTTGACACATTAGTATTGTGTCTAGTTGTATATATTTAGCCTAAATGTTGAGTTTCTGCACTCTGTGGATTAAAGCACTATTTGATAACTTAAAAAAAAACAGCATATGGAATGTTTTAAGAATATTAGAAAACAAAGATATAAAATAAAATGTTGATGATGTCGACTTCTCTTGTTCATTTTTATTTCTATCAATGTCTTTGATGGCTTTTTCACATATTCATAAACAGTTTTATTTCCTTGGAGGGTATTTACTTTTCCACATGACTGACTGTATTTGTGGCGTTTGTACATACAGATAAAGGAGAATGTGGCAGATGAGCACCCTGTGGTCTCAGCATGTGGCAGCGTGGATTAAATGTATCACTGTGTGTACTTAAGATAGTGTAAAAGGATCAAAGTCTCTTACCAGCTGCAGCTTAAAGCTCAGTTGCCAGGAGTCCTATAATCCTGCTGTTTTCACTCTTTCTATGTGACCACTTGATGTTGTTTTGTGCAAAAAAAACTAAATCTGTGGAAGTTTAGTTGTTGCAAGGGCTGTGGTGTTCGCTATAATCTAGGTGTGCATTGTTATGTGACTCTTCATGGATCCCTATACCCATCCCTGAGTTGGAAATTAAATCTTACTACATCCTCCAGATTAAATTGAAAAACATGAGAGATGGCTTGAACTTCTATCCTGCGCTGCCGCCTTTGGGTGCAGGAGATTTATCTCCCTCTCTACCCTCTGGTCTGTAACTAATCCCTGAGATATCCTCCCATCTTTTTCTTTCTCATTGCAGAGTCTTTTTTTCCCTGAACTCTTTCTTTTTTTATTCCTTTACTTCCTCCCCAAGCTCTCATCTAGTCCCACTTACAAAAAATGCCTCCAAACACTCCCCACTACACCCACTCACGCACATGCACGCAAAGACACTTTTCAACCAGTGCACTGCTCTTAGACCCTGCGTTGCCAACCCCTTCACTTATGTGTCTGCAGATCCCCGTCTTCCTGTTTGTGGAGCACACACACACACACACACACACCCACACACGCACACACACACAATGCATTCTCTCTGACATTGTGTTCATAAAGCCCGATGGCCTAACCCCACTGGCCGTCACCGTAGTTTATCTTTGCTCGTCAGGTGACATAGTCCCTGTCATTCCATCGGTCTGCAGCAAGACAAAAAAAACATGCAAACCCAAGTCCACATAAACAGACATGAACACACAGCGGCAAGTGGTAGCCGGTTGCTGAGGGCTGTTTCTGAAATGACTGGCTAACCACCAAGAGTTACATGGACTGGTTGAACTCAATCAGTCAATAGTCCATCACCCCTGGTTCTCTCCGTCATGGTGGTTTGGATGTAGCCGCGGGCTGTCTGGGTAAGTCAGTGTGTTTGTGATTCTGGAAGCATAAAAACAGGTATAAAGAGACATGGAGACGGAAACGGGGAGACGGAGTGAAGGGAAGCACTGAAATATTTATCCACAGATTAGGGAAATTGTTCTCCAATAATGCAGTCATCTATTTAGTCCTAATGACTTGCCACAAGCTGATTGATTATCTTTAATACCACAATGGTCTAAGCTAAAGTGAAGCTGCATCATTTATGGGGTTAAAACAGACGAAGACATTCTCTGTTTTTCTCATTTCAGGGTCAAAACACAAGACAGACACTAAGATTATTCTGTTGCCTTTTCTTGCTCAAGAGTCGGCCGTGCCAACACTAACCTACCATCTGGTCGTTTGATTACACATTTCATTATTTTCGCTGTTTTGTTTTGAATCAGGTCTGCCTTTGTGACTTATTTAGCCATTAGATTATGTGAAATGGGTGCATCTAGATAAAAATGGAATGTCATTGAGAAGTGATGTTCTTTAAGCATTGATTTAATTTCCTCCATAGCTATGGATGACAGCCAATAGAAATTCAAAGTTTAGTTTCTTAGAAGATGAGAAGATTACAGATAATCTATAATTAAGATGTTAAAAAAGAAATTCCAACCAGTTATAAAGTGTCCATGTATTGGACAAATGCACTTTACTTGTTCGAGGCTTCTTCATGAATTACTTTCACTTGTGCACATTGATGGGTCTGGTGTCTCTCATCTTCCTCTTGAAGATACTCCAAAGATTCTCTAAGTAGGACTTGAAACACAGACTTGAGCCGCTGTCTGCATACCTTTTTGAAGTTTTTCTAAATTTTTGAATGCACCTTTGAAAGGCTGCAGTTGTTCCTGTTGCTTGTGCAGCTATTTCTATCACATTTTATCCTTCGATTCTATTCATATCTTTGTATATGACTCTCTGTGAGCAGCGAGCGTATTGAGAAGAGCCTTGTTGTGCTTCAACCTGCCCTGTGCTTGTATGCTTGACTACTGTCTTGTCAGCAGACTTCACTGTTATTATGTAGTTTGTAACTTTTTTGAACATATCTTAACAGCAATTTTATAGTAAATCTAAACTTTGTTCAGATTTACTATAAAATCTGTTTGGAAGTTACGTATGGTATTGCATATATGTATATAAGGTTTAGTTTGTTGTATTATATACAGGGTTTTCCATATAAGAGCATTTCCTTGTATATAATCACAGAAGATTGGTCTACATTTTCAAAGCATAGTTTTAAGGTTGTCAGTTTTTATTTCACACAAAATCAAAATACTAAACATAAAGCTAAGCTCCTTGGGGCAAAGACACTAATAAACATAACCTCTGAATGCATTACACAAAACAAGTTATTTGCCTTTTTGATGTATTTGCTTTCTATTTCAGATTTCTATCCACTTAAGAGTGAATATTTATTGTTAATTTTAACCATGTCATTCTACAGTGTCGTTTTAATTTGCGAAGAGAAAGCTTAAGCTCGCTGGCTAATTAAAACCAAAATGTTCCATGTTTTGTGTATTTAAATTTCCTCCTAAATGAGCAAACTGAAAGGAAATGACACCACTTACACACAGAAGCATGCATCTTTCTAACCAGAGCTCATAAGAAATCCATTTCCTAATGCCTCCGTCTTTTTTTCTTCCCGCAGCACCAGCTGTCATTCCACAAACTGTTAAGAAAATTAATGTAGTAAAGTTGTTTCAAAACTAAAGCAGGTACAGGCATATATTATTGGTGATGGCTTGTACGTGCTCACTAAGAACACATTTCAAAGACAAATAGACTCCCATGTAAAATGTCTTTAGGATTTATTTGTGTTGAATCTACGGTTTCTTGATGAACATAAAAAACATTGTATGTGTGCCTGCTTTTTCATCGTTCGTTGACTAGTTTCTTATGATGCAACCAAATGTACTTTTGTATAAGGTTTTCTTCTTCTTTTGAGTCTTTTGTTCTTCTAAAGCAATCTTACAATTAGGTGGTGGCAAGTGGCACTTCTCAAACTTATCATCTACCTAAACCTCCCAACACCCTGGACCCTCACCCCAACATGGCACATTGAACTTTAACTTCTGGATGAGTCGATCCTCAGTTTAGCCAGCGACATTTTACAACAAGCTCTGTCCTGATAGTTAAACTCTATTTATTTTACTTCTCTCAACCCCATTCACATGCACTATGCAAAACTAGGAAGCACTAAAAGTAGCATACATAGTTCAGTGACATTGAAGGTCTATATATTCCATAAAAGATGCTTCATTTTCTTACTTATACCTCCATTTTACATGTCATTTAATGCACCTGCACACATGGCAAGATAGGACGCATGAAAGGTGTCAAATTCTTGCTAATGCCACACATCCTTATCAGCTCAACCAGAGATTGCGTCCAGCACCAGAATCTCCTGAGAGTTCCTCAAATGACTTTTTATGGTTTAGTCAACTTAACCCCACAACCCTTACTAATTGCATTTTCTGTGTCCCCAGTCATCTGTTAATAACAATTTTTCTAAATCGAAATGCCCTGTGAAAATCAGCCATGGGGTCGGCTAGAACACCTTGGACCAGAGAAGAAAACGTCCAATGGCGGTTCTCGATTAGTCTGTCAGAACTCCTGCTTTCTTTAAAGCTTAATTTATTCACACAAGGAAGCAACATAGACAAATTGCCCATATATAAGCTAGGTCTAAATTTCTGATTTGATATTTTTTATGTTGTACAGAGCTACTGCAATGTGCATGTTTCTACACCCTCATATGATAGAGAAGCATTTAAGTATTTTAACATGTAGCCCAAATTGTGAGTCCATTTCTAATGCAATATATTATTCCTTTATTGTGAAATTTGTCTCTCCACAGCACTTTCTTCTATAAACATAACATCAGTGTTCAGTTCAGAACCCTTTAATATTTGTAGATCTAGATGCCTGGATAATTAATAACCTTCAAAGACTAATGCTGTATAAGAATATAATTATATATTTTCTCATACTAGATTATGTGTTACAGTTTATGTTGTAAACTAGCAACCTGTGCAAGGAATAGCCATCATAGGTCTCTGTTCAGGCCTATGCCAGCATTAACTGTTATATCAGCAACCTGAGAATATCTCCCTGATAATAAACTCATGACCTACAATAAACTGTACTGTGCTTTATTTTTCTTAAGTGTCTAATGGTTGGAGTGCAAATCCACCCTTGGCATTACTGCATAAGACAAAACCCAGAAGGGCCTGGAGAAAATATGAGACATTCAGGTGTCACTGGAGCAGGGCTCAGTTTTGTGACGGCATTGGGTGTATGTGTATTGGTAAACGCTTGCATGTGAAAACCTTTTTTTTTTTTTTTTTTTGACATTTACTTTTCTTGAGGAACTTAGACTGTAGACCCGTTCAGCTTTAAAATGACCCTGCCAGCAACTTTCCTTACTCTTTATCAATAGGACCATACACGAGAATGGCCTTCAGGGTCATTCTCTTGCATATTACTTCTTCCTTAAAAATAAATCTAAAGACATTTTTTTCACTGTTAGAAAGATGGAAGAAAAATGACTGGTGAATGAACAGAATGTGTGCCGAAAGGTGTTCTGAAAATAAATATTTGTATATTTGTATTGCTGGTTGCTATGTTTGTATAAAGCAAATGCGTCATGACAGCTGAGACACTTTTTATTTCTTTTTTTTTTTGAGTATTTGTGTTCATTATCCAAATTTTTCAAAGTGACAAAATATGCCACCCTAGTATATTTTGCAATATTTTTGTCTCAAAAAGGACAGCCTGTTCGCTCTCAAACTCTCTTATGTTATCAATGTGCTGCTATGCGAGCTACATTTAGGACAGAGTTGAAGTAATTTCCTGCATCTGTCCTGGTAAAGTACTGTTGGCACAGATTTTTTATTTTTTTTGCTGTAATTGAATTGGATATTTTGGAGCAAGGACAGCTGTTTTCTGCTCCCTTTTTAACCATTATTCCTCTGGTTGACTTATAGACGTTTGAGATTGTCCAAAGGGAACTGAACCAAAGTTGTGGGCATGCAGATTTTGGTATCAACTAAATGTTGCAGTGTTGCGCTCCCTGTAGATCCGAATACTCTCTCTTGGACTAAAATTGTGTTGAATTAAAAAAAAAAAAAAAAAAAAGTTTCTTTCATTCACAAATGCATCCTGCAACCTTTGTCAGTGGCAGTCATCATGGAGATCTTAAATGTGTTCAAAATGTCCAAATTTGACTGAGCTTCTTTCACTTGGAATATGGTAAGTGCAGGAATAAATAGAAACACTGACAGTTTACACCTGTCACCTGATAACCAGAAACAGCTGAAAAAACATGACAGGTGGCAAAAAATAAGAAAGACACTGTGGAGTGGGTCGAGATAACAGATTTATTATGACAAGCAGTGATAGGCAAAGGATCAGAGACAGACGGTAAGAGACTTTTAAAAATGTCAGATTTGGAGCAGACGATGTGGAGATTTAGGGGAACAGAATTGTTTTTTAAAGAACAGCAGAGCAACCTTTGTGAGTGGATTGACTCAACGTGTCTGCCATCTAGCACTTTCAATGTCAAAAGAACAACTGATGGAGAAAAAGGAGGATGTATTCTTTCAGCGTTGGTTACCTGGAAACTTGAATTCATTAGATATGTTCAGCATTAGTCGTTTATGTAGCTGGGAGACTAGTGTACCAGAGATTTGGCACGAAAACACAAAGGTAATAAGAGAGCTAGTTTCAACACATTGCATGAATACAAGACAAATTCATCTTCCCTCCACTAAATCAGAGTAGAATCCTTTATACAAAAGATGGAAATTCTCATGTTCTTAGTGGAGCTTTTGTTTTTAGAAGGTGAGGAATTTCCACATGCGGCAGCAACAAGCTGAGATTCAGAATAAATGAATAAGAAGGCACTGATGACATTTAAGTTGGTACTATACTGAATGTTAAAAATTGCTGATATTTCATTGCCTTCATTATAATGCAAAGGTGTATATTTTATGTCTGGCAAGTATACAGAATATAAAAAACACACATAAGCATATTGTAGAGATTGCTACATCTGTATTCATGTGTGAAGACCTGTATTTAGTTTTTTTTTTTTTTTTTAACAGCGGACCTTTAGAAATGCATACCTATTAAAACTTGTGAGCCTTCATTTTGCATTTCTTGCAACCTGCATTTGAACTCCTAATCAGAAAACCAGGTGCTCTATGTCAAAAGAAATGAGTAATTTCCATTTAACCTTCCAAAATTTTCCTGCCTCTTTTGACTGACAGAAGCAAAAACAAATACCATCAGCTAACAGTGTATAATTAGTGATCACTCAATATTGTAAATGAATTATTTTTACTGTTCACACTACATTGTTTCAGCTGAATTATATTTATTGTGTGATACATGCATCTCTTTATATGGAACATTGTTGATTTTTACTTTTCGTTTTTGAGTGTGGAGTGTGTCCATGGTAGTATTCCTTCACATTTCTTTTGCAAAAGAGAACCGAAATGCCATATATTATCCAAAACTAGATGTGAACAGATGGAGGGGGTCATTGTTGCCAGGCAGTCATGGCTTAGATTCCCCTCTGAAAGTGTTAAAAATGTTGAAATGAGTTTAAATTTGTCTGTTTATCTTGGCCAATTGTCACGTGATCTGCGGAGTGGGACTGCTTCTAATTCAATCCAGTCAGCCACACTGCCACCCATTTCCCCTCCGCACAGCTGCTCTCGTCTCCTGCTGCTTTCTGTTAATGGAGATATCACCTTCTCTCTCCCCGTCCCCGTTCTCTGCTCTGTCTTTGTTGTCCTTTTCCATCCACTCCACTTTCACTTGACTTCTTTCAAATCCTTCAGCCGTGCTTCTTCATTTGCGCACTCACTGAGACTAATCGACACTAACCCATCACTGAGAGCACTCTGCGACTTATTTTTGTGCAGAAACTAATCAGTCATTGTTGATTATCCATGACACGTTTTCTACCTCCTGCTCCCATCATGCTGTTCAACTGCAAATAATTCCTAATGTGGGATAAAGTGGAAAAGGCAGACCAGAAAGAAAACAAATTAAGTTTATTACTGAGTGTAATTTTGGAGAGCATGAAAACAGAGTTTCATTCAGCACAACCTAATATTTCCTTGCAGTGTATACTAACTGTTGAAGGAGTCGTTAAACCACGTTTATGTTCAGAAAACAATTAATCTCATAATCCATCCTAAACTGATTTTAACAATGAATTCTTGAACTTTTTATTTAACAATGTGGTTTACAAATAAAACTAGTTATTAAAAAAAACAATTCGAACTACTAATCGGTGTAATAAAAATAAATTTTATTAATAAAAATACATTTTATTAATAAAAATTAGATAAATTTACTAATTTAATTAAGCTGAAAAAAGAAAAGTCAGAGTGAAAACATGTGAACACTAAGTCTTATACCATTATCATCTAAAGCAAATAAAGATCCCACATTTGTCAGAAATTTGTTGATTCACTAAAAGTCTAAGGAAGCGAATTTTGATTCAAATTTCCACTTTATTCTGAGATGGGAAGGAAAAAGAAAAGATGATCTCAGAGTCTGGGAACCAGCGGGGATCCGTCAACTTTCAGCAGTAGAACTAAAAAAAGAATTGAGCGCATCAGCAAAATCAGAATGTTTTCTCACTCATGGGAAGCTGCAGGGCCTCTCCAGATATGTGGTTCGACGCCCCCTCTCTTCAGCTTGGCTGACGGCAAAATTTTGGCACAAACAGCAAAAGTTCAACAAGGTCACTCGCACAAAAAAAAAAAAAAGCTGCTGGCTGTGGCTTAGGTCTTTAGGATGTCTTAGTATTTGTTCACCTCTGACTCATGACCATTTTGGATATAAAGAGATAAGAAAGCGTTGGTGAAACTAGTCATGTATCAATATGATCTGGTCCGATGCAGCGGACAAACTTCCCACCTGCGCGTCTGTTCTCTTTTGCAGCTCGTCAATCATTATCTCCTCCCCCTTCAGACTTGTGAACTTCTTATAGTCCTTCCTCTTTGCCATAATTGTGTACTATTGTTTTAAGCCACACATATGACAAAACACTGTGACGTGTACTGCAGCAGGAGGATTTTTTCAGGTGTGTCTTGTGGACCTTGAGGGGTGTGTGTGAAAATACAATAAATAATCAGGATGTACCACCACTAATTAATAACTAAAGTTCTTACTAAGTGAAACCTGTCTGGAAGCTTTTTCGATTTCTGTTGTAATTTGCCAAGTAAGGTTTGACATGTGCTAACATTAAGATAATGTGTGTGGAATAAATGGTTAATTGGGCAAAACCTAAAATTCAGCCGAGGGCATTTTGAGAAAAACAACCAAATTTAAAAAAAAAAAAACTCACTGTGATATTCAGAAAGGACACTTGGATCTGGAACAAAAGAAGATCAGAAGAAGCTTTACTGGTGGAGATAACATCCATAATTCTTAAACTAAATGTCCTTATCTAATAAGTGTTACTTTGATATCTACTTTGCTTTGTGGCATCAGTTTTATAGTAATCTTCTGCTTGGGGCCTTTTGCTTCAGAGTTGGGATTCAGTACTTTGAGGATACCATGTTTTGGTTATTTCAATCATATCACATATTGTGCTAGATGAAAGCAGAGCAGAGATCCATGACATTATCACTATTTTTGAATGCTGATAACAGATATTCATTTCAGAATCGGTATAATTTTCTGTGACAACTCCCCCCATGTCTCTTTTCTGCTCCCACTTCTCAAAAATACCACATCAAACTATTAACTCCCTGCTCTCTACTCAACATATTCGTTCTTTTCTTGGCTTGTGCAAATAAATGTTCCCTTCTCTGTTCTTACCTTTTTCCTGCAGCTATTTTTCCTTTATATTTTTATTATTTATGGCCACGGACGTCTAGTCTAAATCACACTCATGCATCTGAGCATCATGTCCTTAGGCACCTCTGAATAATGTCGTGCTGAAGTTGTTTTTCCCGTAGGCTTATAGACTGAGCAATGCTATCTAGAAGTATGGGACGCCAATTATACACAGCAGCGTTTTCTCTTGGCTATGCCCGTTTTGACGTAGTCAGCAGGAAGGAAATGAAAAAAAGATTTGTTTTGTGCTGTGTCCCACTGCAATTAGGACACATCTGTGTCTCAAACACAGCCTTTTAGACTGGAAAGCTACCAGTGGACTTCCTACATAGGACTATGCACAAGCCCAAATTAAATCAGCCTTTCTAAAAACTAATTGTCTTCACAACTGGGGGTTTTAAGTCTTTTAGTTGGTAGAGATCAGAGTTTATGGACCCTTTAATGTGTTAAGGTGGGGGGGAGCACAATAAATTACTACAATCTGCAAATCTTATACAGAGAAATGGTTCTGTATGGGAGGAATTAATGTTCTGGGAATAAACCAATGGTCAACTCTGACTTAGATCTGCCTAAAGGGAATTTAAATGAAGCGTTCAAATGTGCTTATTTTTTACACCACTAACTGGATCTTTCATTTAAGCTGTGGGGCTTTAAGTTTATACTCATAGCTCCCATGGCTCTCATAGAAAGACATTCTGAGAGGTTTTGTCTGTGTGTGAGTGTAAACTGTTGGTTTCCTCTTGAATTGTTCCTGTGGCGCAGTGATATTTTACATTATTATTTCTGGGTGTTAATTTTGCTTCACTTTACAGTCCCTCGCCAACACTAATGTGAATGAAAAGAAGCATATAGGTGGAGCATTTTATGTCAGGTCAGTAGTGCATTCATCGACTGCAGGTTTGTAATGACATCTTGTGAGGAGTTCTGCTGATTGCTTTTCTACTTAGCAGACACAAAGCTACAATACTGCTTAATTGCTCTTCTCCCTGGCCTACAAGATAACTTCTAGTTGTTAAATGTGTCATGGACTTTGGATAGTTAATGTTACCTAATTTTGAACGCTGCATTATCATGATTAAGGGCTTTGTGCTCTTTGAACTTTTTCACATTTTGTATCATCACTGCCATGCCTAAATGAGAAGTGGAAAGAAAATGAGACAAGCCTTTTAATTTTTTTTTAAACAAATAAAACATAAGAAAAGTGTGAGGAGTCCTCTGATTCAGCATCCTTTATTCTGACACCCCAAAATGAAATCCAGTATCCAGTTTAATCTACTGCTTTTAGACATTCCCCATTTAGTAAATAGTCCATTTGTGTGTGCTTCATTAAAAATACAGCTGCAGGCCTAGAAGGCTTTGTTAGAGAGTATTAGTGAACAAACAACATCATTCAGGGTTATGAGCACAGACAGCTCAGAGATGAGGTAAACACTGTTCGGTCCATGATCTGAAAATGGAAAGAATATAACATACTGCAAATCTAAGGAGAACCATGTTGATGCAGTCCATCACCATGGATCCACCATCCCCATCATGAAACATGATGGTGCAAGGATGCTTGAATTCAGCAGATACAGGGAAACTGGATGGAGCTAAATACACGGCCATACTGAGCGAGGTTCTGCTGGATGTTTGCCAGCAAGACAACAACCTAAAACAAAAAGCCAGAGCTACAATAATTTTGAAGGGCCCAGTCAAAGTCCAGATCAAATCCTATTACATGCCCCAAAAGGCTTCCGGGAATTAAAATATTTTTAAGAAATGTTAACCATGCATCATTTTCCCTCAACTTTATTACATTGAGCTGGTTACTGTAAGGGAATCCCAGTAACATTATAACACTGAGTGCCTTTAAATCTCGACTAAAAACCCACCTGTTTAGAGTTGTATTTGAAACGTAATCATTTATGAATTTAATGAATGTTTTGATTGTTGATTCTGTTGCATGACTTTGTTTTTATGTTTATGATGTAAAGTACTTTGAAATGCCTTGTTGCTGAAATGTGCTATACAAGTAAAATTTGATTTGATTATTGAATGTGATTGTGAAAGGGCTTTGGGGGAGGAGTGTGAATGCTTTTGCACATCACTGTAGCTTCCAAGCTGGTCCTTGCATTTGTGTGATCGGTCAGTATGGGCTTTTAAGCATATTACATAGCGGATGTGACATGTATGCAGTAATACTGTGTTAAAAATGTCAGAGACTTAGCATTCGCCTACATTTCCAAGAGGTAATTTTGGAAATTACCTCTGACAGCAAACACCAACTTCTAATGAGTTTAGTTGAGAATGTTTCCAGTGTAGAAAACTTGGACTGATAGTGACCATCATATCCGCTTATGCTTTGCTTAAAACCGCTACACATAAAGTCCTTTTAGCTCTTAAGCTGCCATTAATTACTGTTAGAAGTATGATATGATAAGAGTTGATTACCACTGAAGCAATTATCACCTCCTAAACAGAATAAAAGGCTGTGAACCATCCTCATCGCTTTAAGTGCTTAAGAACATCAAAAAAAAAAAAAATTCTATATGAATATGTAGCTTTAAAAGCAAGAAAGGTTTTTTTTTTTTTTAAATTTCACTTCATTAGAGAAACCAAGAACTATTCTATAATATTTGACACACTTTATGACAATAAGGCAATACTTTTGTCAGGTTAAGATAATTAGCTTGGGAATGTTTTGTGTGGGGAAAAAAAGTTTCAAACATTTGCGTAAAATGAAAATGCGTTCAGTCAGAAATAATTGGATACAAGTCTATACTTGTTTTGTTAATGAAGCTGTGTTAAGGTGGCGAGACAGGATATTCTATCTCGAAAAAGAAATTGTATAGACTTAAGACAAAACCAAAATTAATTAGCATGGATGTGGAAAGTGTTTTATTTATAAATCATAGCTCAAGTGCTTAATTTACAGGGCAGTCAAATGTGTTGTTTTTAGTCAGCATTTAGGACTTATTTTATCTTTAATTCACAATATAGAGTGAACTTTCCTAAGTTTCATGACGCATCAGCGATATGAGTATAGCAGTATAAACTAAGGCTAACAGCAAACCTGTCCCTACTCTTTAAATGTTTTCACATGTCATCACAATTCAGCTAGAAATTCCAAAGTAGGTCACAATTTTGAAGTGGAACAAAGATGATGGATGGTTTTGGGATTGTTTCACAAAAGTCTAGTAAATGGGGGTATGCATTTGCAGTGGAGCAGGTGACTGTCAGTGAAAGGTTTTCAGTTCAAATCTTTCTTTCTGGCTGCCTGTTTAGGATTGTAAAGCGGGAAGATAAATGTCTGCCCCAAACTCCTATATAGTGCAGGTTTTCTTCCTGGATTACCAACAAGCAACTTTGACCAACACTACTGCCGATGTTTAAAAGAAAAAATATCCCCACAGCTTGATGCTTCCACCTCTGTTCCAACTCGATGCTGTGTTACCTGCATAGCAGAGAGCAAACTACGAAAGACTCTTTCAACAAAGAGTTTTCTCGTCACTCTTCTTTAAGCACCATATTTGTTGACAACTAATAATTGTTCTGCCAACATAATCGTTCAACTGAGTCATGACTCTCTACAGCTCCTCCAGAGATGCAATAGGCCTATTCGCTGATTCTGATTAATGTATTCAATTTGTAGGTCAAAGATGGAGCTTGAAACCATAAAAAGTTCAAAACGTTGAATATTGTTTTATAACCCTGTCTTCAACTTCTGTACTTCCTAATGTTGTTTGTCCACTAATATCCTCCAACATCTGACACCTGCTTCATGGTGAGACCAAATTACACGTGGGTTTTATTTTGCATTGTAAGAGTGAGGGGTGTTGGATAAAAATGCTTTACACACTTTTCTTATTTTTGTGTGTGAAACATTTTGAAAATCATGTACCTTTTTACCTCTACTTCCAATGATAACCTACAGGTTTGATTCATATAAAAAAAAATGCATACATTTTTTTTTTATTGCTGTTGCAAAGGTTTAAAAAGCGCAAAAGTGTGAGTAGTTTTGCCAGGAGCTGTAAGAAAGGCCCTACAGACAGAATCAACCTTTCATCTCTGACTGCTTCCATTATTATCTCCCACTCTTGACCCAATATCCATCCTATCCTGGCCTCTTCTGTTACTTTTATCACACACCCTTTCTTCTCTCTCCGCTTTCATTTGCTTCTGTCATCTGCTGCACATTTTGAACTGTGTTCGCCTTTTCCACATTTGGCTGAGAAGCAGTCTTGCACTGAGTGTGAGAGGGTTAAAGTACGCGGGTGTGTGAGTGCACGTTTACGCAGGTTTAATTACTGCTCATTCTGCCAGGGCACGGAGAGGTCACTGTAGATTTACACATGCTCTGTCTGCTTCATGACTGGTCGATGGTAGATTTTGTCATTATTCTTTCAAATGACTAAAATATTGATGCGCCCTGTTGGATAGTTTTTCTCTTCATTCTTAGCCCTGTGCTACTGATCCACTCCTTTTCTTTGCTGCTTTTATCTTTATTGGTGCACATTTTCCCACTAATCCCCCTCAGTGAGCAGTGGAGTACAAGTGTAGCACCAAAAGGTCAGTTCTAGCTTTTTTATTTTTTTTTTGAATACCTGGTTTATGTTGATGTTGACCGTGAATCAAGTTTGGATAGATCCTCATGTTTTTTTTTTAGATTTTTCCAAATTACACTTAAAGTTAAAAAAAAAGACCCATCAGCTTCAAATTATACTATAAAAAGGACACAACAAGCAGAATTTCTTATCTAATATTCTATTCAGTGCCTGCCTTGCAAAAATATTTGTAAATGTAGCGTACATTTTCAGCATTTTTCACACTACATTCAGCTTTGGTGCCTTTTATCTCTTTACCCCTAAATAAAATATAGTGCAATCAATTAGAGGTCCTCTAGTAAATAACATGTATTTTACTCATTTATAAACCCTGTGAAAGACTCAGAGATTTATTGGAGAACAAACGGTGTCACAAAGGCTGAAAAACATAGCACAAAGGTCAGGGGGTAAAGCTGTGGAGACATTTAATTACAAGTTGGGCTATAAAACTATATAAGCTTTGAGCTTCTGACGCTGCTGTGGCACAACTGAAAACCTTCCAAGATCAAAAAGTGACATGTCAGGCAATGAGAGAATTAATCAGAGAAGCAGCCAAGAGACCCGCGTCTGCTAGAGGAGTTGCACGCATCCACAGCTGAGGTGGGAAAATCTATTGACTGGAAAGCTATTAGTGATGTACTTCACAAATTTTGCCCTTATGGAAGAGTGGGAAGAAGAAAACCTTTGTTGGAAGAAAACCAAAAATAGTCCTATTTGAAGAAAAATGTACTGAAGATGATGTTCTGCTGAAGCGTCTCCCATAATGGATCTTTCTGGTGTACATGCATTATGCTGTGTGTGAAGGAACACTAACAATGTACCAATATCACCATGGATACATAAGCCAGTAGACAACTCTGACCATAATAGAAGAAAGAAGAAAGAGGGCAGTTTAAGTTTTTCAGTCCTGGAAGAATGGACTCTGTTCAAGTTACATTTTTGTCTTACATAGAAAATGTGTGGAGGAACATCACCCTGACCCCAACACTGATGCCATTTCTTTTGCAGAAACGGGGAACTTGGTCAGAAGTAATGGAAAGTTGTCGGGAAAACTTGTTAGTCTGCAAAAGATTTTGAACTTGGGCAAATGTTCCCAACAACAACAACAACAACAAAAACAATAAAACAAAACATAAAACAGAGTTACAGTTTATATTATAACATATTTATATGTTTTGTCAAAAGGTTTCAACCTAATTTCAATCAAGAATCTATGGCAAGATTTACAAATTAATGTTCATACCAGCTAAATCCACTGAAAAGTCCAAAAATATCAATGTCTTCATATTAGACATTTCAAAAGACCTTTTAGCTGTACGTTCACTGAAAGGAGGTTTTCTCAAAGTAGTGACTTTGTGTCTAAATCCAAAGTTACGCTTTTCACATCTTTGTCAAAATTTTGAAAACCTTGTATCATTGTCCTCCCATTTCACAATTACATGAAAGGTGAAAAAGTTGAAAGAGTCGGTACTTTTGAAAGGCACTGTACTTTCCCCCCCATTTTAAATCCTTTCTTTGAAAACTGTCTGACACTTTTATTGGATTTTGACTTCATGGAGAAGTTTTCTATTCAGGCTTTAGGCATCACCACCCATAAGTCTACACTTATTGTTGTTGCTTTGCCACGGTGTTGGCCTATTCGGTGAAAAGGACACTTTTTTTTTCTCTTATCAAATAGACGCTTAGAAGAAACTAGGAAATACACACAGTAGGAACAGTAGTGTGGTAGGCTTTAGGACATGACCTGGACACCGGAATGAAAAGATTTGTTTCTGCACAAAGAGTTTTTCAAGCCTCTCTGTGCTGATATTTGATCCTACACAAAGACACTAATACTATTTACTAGAAATCACTGTCTTGTTTCCTTTTTTTGTGTCTACATTAGTGTCATATCAGATTTGTGTTCAATATGCTTTTAGACGGTTTGGTAAGTGAATTAGTCTTCTTCAGTGTGCAGTCTTGTGCTCTAATGGCTGCAGATGTTTTTACAATGGCCAAAGACAGAATTTGTTTTTCAGCGGAACTTGTAGTTATTTTTTTAAAAAAAGAATAGGATGCTGTCTTAATGGATATTATTAACCACAGCAGCATCTTGGCTCAAGACTTGGGATCATCTGCCTTGTCTGAGGCCATTTCTATCATTTTAGTCTAGACTGATGTATTTCCGTGGCTCTTATGACGGGTTGTGTGTATGACGCCGTCGCATCTGCACGTCTCAAAATGGCACCTACACACAAAGCGCAGAGGACCCAGAATGTGTAAGTGACTTAATGATTCAGCAGCAATTCATGGAGGGGGAAGTAAATAAGCTAACTAAACAAAATGTAATTAGCAAGAAATATTGGCCACTTGGTGTACAGGCTAGAAAGGCTCATGCATATTTATACCCCTGGCAAATTTGGATTCGAAATATCAAGTTGGAAAAAAAAAAAAGAAAAATCATGTGCAGTTTTGTTTTGTTTTGTTTTTTTAAATGACCTGTTAAAAAGGTTGTATTCTTTTCTTAATCAGTTGAAATTAAAGCAATATTCTTGTAATAGCTGAGCAGATTTTTGCAATTTTCCAGTAGTATTTTGGACAATTGTTCACGATGAGCTTTAAGTTTCATGTCGGAAAGCATTCTCACCATTCTTCAGATTCAAGCTGGACTCTGGCTTGGTCACTCAAAAAATGTTAAGATATATTTGTAAACTGTAATTTTAGAGACCAAATCCCATAGGGAACAGATAAATGGGTATATGGTAAGACTGATGATTATGATTGCAGGATTCAAAGAGGTGTGTAAAGCAGACACTTTTCTAAAGAAATCGTCCTGGATAACCTTATAGCTTAAATGTTAAAATCAATTGGTTGGAGAGAAAGTCCATGGAGTTGCTTAGAAATGAGAGTGATACGATGGGCTTCAGGTCACAATGCAGGCAGCAAAGCTAACAACCACTTGGACTTTATAGACGGGCTTGTGGGGCAAGATGGAGAGCAGAGAGATACAATAATCAATACAAGAGGTGACAAAAAAAAGCCTCAATGGGAGCAGCAGAATCGCCAAGTGTGAGAAACAGACAAAGGCAATGCTTGAGTAAATGAAAGTAGGCAGGCTGAATACTGTTATTGATGTGTTTTTCTAAAAGGAGTGCATCAGTGAGGGTGAAACCCGGAGTCACATCTCTGAGGCAAAACGGGGGGTTCAGGGAATTTACAGAAATTAGCGAGATAATCCACAACAATTGTGCGCAGCTCTCCCAGAACGCCTGAAACACATTACAGCTGCAAGTATGGGATGTTGTTAAAGTTTTTTAATCTTTAAAAGACAAACAGTTCAATACTTTTGGTTATTTGATGTAGGTAGAGTCGGGTCCTCCATCTGCCCATCTGTCCATTATTTTTATTTTTTTCATTTTAAGGAAATCTATTGGATTTTCTTTAGCTTTTTGCTTTACTATATCTTGACTGCCCCGCTACCAGCTATTATGGTGTTACAATTCATCATGATATTATAACTAAATCTTTACACGAAAACAAATACAGAACAAACAGCCGTTTCTCATGAATGGGTGATTTGTTTTTACTTGTGAGTGAGCTTATGAGATGATTTGAAAACTGCATGGAAAACTGCAGCAATGTTATATTTGACTTCACATAATCTGCTCTTCTAGATGTTTTTCACCCTCTGTCATTCTATGTGGGCTTTCTTACGTTTTTGTTTTGAGCTCAGTGCTATGTTGCCAAGGAGGTAAACCTTAAATGGATCATTAATGAAGTTTGTGCAACGAGAAGCGTTTTGGAAATAGTTAATTTACTCAATCTGATGAATGCTTTCCCCAGAAACAGCACTTGTATTAGACCCCCCCTTAATGAGCCAAACTCTGCTGTGTCATCCACCAACCAATTTGTTTGTAATAAATGTAGGACCTTGTACTGAAAATGAAACGGTGAGTAAAACAGCACTTTCCATGGGATCCACGTAAATAACCGAAGACATCTTTGTGTACAGAAAATACCATGGTACGTTCTTTGAGTAGCTGGCGGAGGCATAAATAGCTTTTTCAATACATACAAATTTTCATGCATTTTATGGTTGTTGCCTTACTTTAACATTATCTTGGTTTTGAAGAGTAGCTTTTAGAAGATTGTTTCTCTTCATTTCTCCTCTGCCTTTTCATGGAAGTCACTAACGCTGAAATGTAAATTGAAGAAGGCTGGAAGGATGAGGTAGATGCCGTAGTAGCAATACAGAATAAAAGTGATGCACTTCGAAATGCACTTCGAAATGCACCACTGAATCCTCCATTACAAGTACAATATTACAGGTGTAGCCTAGGGATATCTTCATTTCACTCGAAGACAGACCACTCTCCTCTTACCACTCTCCAGCTGAGACGACCCATGCTGGGTACTACAGTGCTTCTCATCTACCACATGTGCATAATGGCTTGTATAATGTCTTCGTTGGTTTTTTTTTTTCTCCTTTCACTTCATATTAACCACTTTGCAGTCTCTCTGAGAGTAGCAGGATTCAGATAAGGAGGTGTCTTAGTGAAATCTAGCAAATGTGAATGAGAACTGGAATTGTTTAATATTGTTTTTGCCATCAAAGCCTAATTTCCTCAATAATGTCTTTGTTTTTAATCATTCAAATCCAATTAAATTCAAGAATACTGTATTGATCCCAAAGGGAAATTAAATGATCACGATGAGCCCACCACTCTGCCTGAGATTTAGGATCTTGAAATCTATGTCAGGCGTGTGCAGAAGTACTATGAAAGTCTGTCCAATTGGCCAAGTATTGTATTATAGTTTACCAAATATTCAAACTACACTTTTCATATTTTTATTCATAAAGAATGTTCAAAGAAATATCTAATTTTCCTTCTACTCTACATTTATGCAATACTTTGTGCTTGTTTATCTCATAGCATCTCTGTAAAATCTATTAAGGTTGTGGTTAAGATATGACAAATGTGCTAAAACAAACGAGGCTTGAGTAATTCAACATCTAAACCTGCGAAATCTCAACGTTGTTTGTTTGCCGTTATTCCAGTTTTCATTTCAACATTGTGACCCTGTCCTTTGAGTGTGTTGATAGCTTCTGGAGAAAATGGGATAGTAGGACAAAACCACCAAAGTTTTATGCAGACGGATAAAAAGCTATACGAGAAGGCTTTAGGAACAGTTTGGTACATTTTAAATCACTGCCAGCTGGACATGTCATCTGCTCATTGGCATGAGACAAAGCGATCCTCTTCAATGGATTAGAAGGTCAGGGTGTCAGGCCAGTTCCCCGCGGAGTGTGACTCTTGGACACCAGAGATGATGCAGTTTGTGTGTATATGTGGGCTCACCAAAGCACACAATATCCACACATGTTCATGTGGCTTTAGCATAAGTTCCTGTTTGTTAGCTCCTGCTGTGAGGAAGTTTAATTTAGAGCACATTACATTACACTAGATTCAATAAGCACATGTTTTCATCCAAAGGGATTCACAAGTACTAGAGGGACGGGAGAGTTTAATATCTAGCCCATGAACATGCAGATTTAGGAATGCGGGGAATCAGATTACCTCCTGAGCTGCAGCGGCAATATTCACTTTGTGTGTGATGTGGTCTCTGTTAATGTGCGATTTACCCAACCTACAAAACAAGGGTGGTGTTTCAGTTCACCATTTTGTAGAAATGGACAAAGAGGAGAGAAAAGGGCCAACAAAAAAATAGTAAGAATTTACTGTGTAAAAAGTGCTGATGGTGGAAGAAGATATGCAAAGGTCATAACACAAATCTAAAAAAAAAAATGTGTTTGTTCAAAGTGTTGCACTATGTTTGTGGTGAACCTCTCACCAAAATAAATCAGTGAAAGTCTCCAAAAACAAAACTACTGGGCATAAAAGCTTTCTTTGTGAGATAAACACTATCAATAAAAATGTTTTTCTTACCTATGTTATTATTTATATCGGTCGATAAAACTAACTCTCTGTTGACAAAACTAAAAATGAAGAGACAGTGTTTATCTCATTCTTTCTTCTCCTTTCACAGTCAACAAGCACAAGCCATGGATAGAGACCTCCTACCATGGAGTGATTACGGAGAACATGGACACGGTGCTGCTGGACCCTCCCCTGGTTGCGCTGGACAAGGACGCTCCGGTTCCTTATGCTGGTAGGGAACCTAAATCCCAAATGGCAAACACTCAGATACGTACCGTTTATCCAAATGGCAATCATTTTTCTTACATTTTCACACAGTTTATTGGTGCAGAAAGCAGGGTGCTCTCACATGTTTCCTCACTAACACACTCAGGACCTCGACAAAGGTGCCACCGCTCTGTGCTCGGGCAACTGTAGCAACTTCACACCACAGGACAAAAACAGATGATCCAGCAGTTCTCTGTGCCCACTGTTTGTCACGGCGCGTGAATTCCATTCATCACTTGCAGAAGTGTAAAACAAATGCTGTATTTTTTTTTTTAAATAGATTTTTTTTCTCACCATGTAACAGGACAACTCTACAAACAAAAAAAAATATTCAAGGCTGTATATAAGTATTTTTAACTACAAACCAAGGAAAAGAGAGTGCATCCTTTTCACTTCTGAGACCAAATACATTTTTATGCTGCGAGAAGATTCTGGGTTCAAATCCAAATCTGATTCTTTCTGTGTGGAGTTTGCATGTTTTACCCCTACACATGAGGATTCTCTTTTACAAAAGCTGTGTTTTGTTTTTGTTTTTTCACAGCTTCAGCATATTGATGTAATGTTTGTCTGATAAATATTTTTATAGCTTTATTTGCCATGTTGATTGTCATTGCAATGCAGTTGTCGACAATGTTAATATCACAAAGGATGATTTGGAATGCAGTATTTGTTGCCTTTCCTGCTTTAATACATTCGCCCTGTTGGAGTCTCGCTGCAGTAGATGGCCGCATCTGATGGATCCCGCCCAAGACGCTGAAGGTCACAGAAACAGCTGAAAGCATTGAAATGACGGATAAAAAGAAAGAGAAAATGAGGAACTCAGTGCATTTATTACAGCTATTATCACATTTAACAATGTTATCCCAGTTGCTGGACTTTCATTTTGTTCAACCCTATGTTGTAGTTCACTTTAGGTTTCATTAACCAAAGAACTGATAAGAAAAAGCTGAAAGAGGGATTCACTTTGATATTTGTGTTTGAGAAAGATAAAAGTATTTCTGCATTTTAGGTTCTTCAAATTGCTTATCTTTCTAATCAAAAATGCCACAGAAACACATCTACAGTTTATATTAAAGAGTTCCTACTTGTACACAAACTTTGCTGAGCATGATGTGGCATTTGGAGGTCAGTTAAATTTATACGCCATATTATCGGACAAGTACTTTTTTAATTTCTTGGATGGCTGCTTTTTACTTTTGAGTGAAAATATTTTGAAGTAATGCTACTCTTGAGTATAATTTTTGGGATAGAGGAGAAAACGCATTTATTTAAACAAGCCTTTGGGACCTAAATTACAACCAAAATGTTTTTGGTAGGTAATGTCTAATCTCGTTATGGTAAAATGGATCCAAGTGCTGACAAGTACTGAAATCTGAGAAGCCAACTATTTTCATTATTTTCCTTCTTTCTTTTTTCCTTTTTCTGTTTTTGTTGTACATTTCCATTTTTACGTTTTAAAGTTCATGTGTGAAATGTCTATAAATTATCAGAAGAAATGACAGATACTGAAAAGTGTGAAACGAGCACCCTGTAGTACTTCTATGCTATATTTCTGTACTGTGTAATCTAGATGCCTTACAGCATAATCGATTATGCTTTTTAGTCTGTAGTACGTTTTTAAAAGCAGATATCGCAACCCATTTTTGTTAAACATAAGAGGAAACACTGAAAACCCTCTTCAGCGCTGCTGTTCCTTTCCGCTCAGATAGGCTTACAGTGATTTGCAGCACATTGTTTTACCTGGTAGACAAATCTGTGATGCACTGAATGTTTAATGACACCACAACAACCAGGCTGACACAAGGGAGAATTTATTTTAGATGCTTTTCTCAGTGATTAACATGTGGTTTGTTTGCTTGAGAAGGTCACCGTTGGTGAGAAATCACCCAGGAGAAAAAAAACAGAAGCGTCTGACTGGTGATATTTCTCTCCTTGAATGTTTTTTATTGCTTGTGGTCTAATGAATGAAACCAGCACAATAGCTTCCAAGGAGACAGAAAAAATGGCCGTAAAAGAGCAGCTCCATTCCAATTTATCTTCCTTGGCTTACCCTGTATTTTGTACAAACACCTCCATCCACTCCCCACCTCAACCTCACACAATCTAACTATTCTGTCACATTTTTATCTGGATCTCTACCCTCATTTGTGCCTTTTTTCTCCCCGAACCCTGGCGCCACATTCCATGTTTCTGATTCCTGCAGTCCTTTTTCCTCTTCTCCATCTCAACACATTGCTCCCAGCGAGCCCATATTCAGCCAGTCACTTAGATTATAGACTCTCTCATCAATCCTGGTTTTGTTTTATGGCAGAAAGGAGTGGGGTACCCTTCTGGCTCCACATTAATTGCAAAGTGAGAACACAGATGAGAATTGTTAAGCAGTTTCTGCAGCTTTTATACAGCGCTGTAAAAGATATTTGCCCTCTTCCAGGTTTCTTCTGTTCTTGGATTTTTGGCGCACCAACATGTTTCAAATCACCATCATTTTAAAAAAACAAAAACAAAAAAGGAACATATTCCACAAGGATAACCTGAGTACACATCAAAATGTAATTACTTCATTTATTAGGAGAAAATTGCAATGTGAAAAACCAAAATAAAAAAAAAACAGAAAATAAATTGCCTCCATGTTAAATGAATGAATTAACTTTAATTAACCACGTTTTTGCAAAGATATTAAGTGAAGGCTCAAGCTCCAACTCTTAAAACTACCAGTGTGCACTGTGAATTGGCACTATGCAAGTAAACTGAATAAATTTTTGTTTTTGTTGCTTGATTTCTTGGTTGTTTAAATTATGAGATAAATCCAGGATGTGCACTGAACCTGCAGCTTTACACTCTTAAAATGTAGTTCATGTTATGAAACAGAGAAAATCCAGAAAAGGAAAATACTTTTTACGGTTTGTTTTTTTTCTTTTTTCTTTTGCTATTTCCTTTCTCCTGTAAAGTGCTTTTTTTTTTTTTTTTTTCGAAAGGCCTTCTTCTTACCAAACATTTTTATGCATATCCTCTTTACTTTCTATTGCCTTCGGCTGCATCTGTCCCTCCTCTGCCACAGAACATTTCACTTTGATGTAAACAACCAACACTGTGCCTACAAACGGAAGCACAAAGGTGTGTGGGTCGAGGAGCGCAGTGTGCACCAATAGTCTTCTCAATCAAAAGTAGCGTGAGCAATGGTGGCTTAGGGCTTCAGGGGGCTACAAGGCAAACACAGTTTCATTTGCTTATTCTTTATCTCAAGGCCACAGTCAACAGGCACAAATACTTTCCATTCATCATACTACCAGAAAAATGTCCTGCGGTACATTGTTTCCTCTGGACACACAGAGGGTGGAAGAACAAAAGTACTCTGAGAAGAAAGGGAGAATGGATAGCTTAGGAGAACCGGGGAGACAAAGAGCTGTGGAATGTAAGTGGAGGGTGTTATGACCAGCTTCTTGGAGACAACTCTTATTATTCTTGTAGGGTGTTTGGGTGAGTAGCATGTAATTTTCATGATTGCACAAACATGGTTATGATTCTGAATCGGTTTTCGACCCCTATGTTTCCTCCCCTGTGTACTTGAGATGAAGATCATCAGCTGCCCTCACCAATCGAGACTCGGCCAACATGAACTAGTAGACATCAAGCAAATAATGGGCAATTTACCCATAAGCTTCTTTCACACACCGGCCCTCAAACCGGATCTAGTAATTCCTTTAATTTGCTTCAGCATCATTTCTGGAAGTACTTGCATAATGAGAGGGTTGAAAGTTTTCCACCTCTTATCCCGCCAAGCTGCGGTAGGAACACAGCCAGAGATCCACTGCTGTGGTCTTTCCTGGCTCGTTTGATTTTCTGGGTTTTGGACCATTACACAAAAGAGAGAAAAAAAAAGTTGAGGGTTCTCTGAAAAATATAGTAGTTTCAAAGCAAACATGAAATATCAAGATTGATCCCATGCATTCATTTAAGTTTATGCCCTCAATCTTTTCCTGATTTATTAATCCCAGAACGTGCCGCTGTATTTAGTTCTGATGCATTTAAAGAACTGAAGAACTGGGAATATGCATTGCAAATTAGCTAAGGCTATAAATGTTATAGTGCTTGATATTATGAATACTAAGAACTTGTCCCCCTTCAAAAATACAATAAACAAACAAAATAAATACTATTAACAAAACATCCATGGCTAATTGCCAGAGTCTGAAAACAAATTATTTAATTTTATATTTTTAATTAGATTTTATCCATCTTCTGTTTTCAGTTTAGTGTTAGAAAGCTCTATGTCAAATTTGTAATATGATCAGAAAAAGATTGCCAAATGCTTTGGAATGTAGCACTGGTGAAATGCTTTTAAGATCTGCGTTTAGCTAATTCAGTGTTGGAGAAAATCTGTTAAAACCAGTCAGTTAATGGGAAACTCCGCTTCCTATTACTAGTAATGTTGTGTAACGTGCCCTCAGTTTTAGAAATGACTTGGTAACCAGTTTCAGACTAACAGAGCTGTTTTGGGATGCTTCTTCAGATCGTTCCGCTTTCATCCTGTCAGAAATTTCTGTCTAGTTAATCCTCGACTCCAGCGGTCTTACTAATGAAGTGGAGTCCAAAAAGTGGTCAATAAAATTACTTTTTTACAACGCTGTACACAGGAACATTAATCACGTAACACTGCTACGGGAGTTGAGTCATGTAGATTTATGCTTAGTCTTTTAGCAGAAGTGATGACAAAATTACTGCCATACAAGTAATGAAAAATTATGAGACTTAGTCACTATCTGAAAAGATGAACACAATGGTGAAATAAGCAAGAAAAATTAACGTAAAAGGGAAATTAACTGCATGATTGCATAACAGAACAAATTCACCTCAGATCACAGAAACACTTTTGGCTCATCTACAAAGTCATTTATAGCTGGTCTCCCACTGCCAAATCCCACTGTACCGGCTACACTGCACCGAGGTGAAAATAGCTGAGAAGCTAATTACACTATAGGACCCAACAAAGCAGAAACTGTGACACATTTCAAAGAGAATGGGGCAAAAAAGGAAGTGGAATAGGGAGGAAGAAATGTTTGGGAAAAAAAAAGGCTGGCAATGTGAGAGGAGGAGATGAAAGAGTGAGACAAAGGTAGACCAGATAATGGGGATGTGCAGTGTGTACGTGTGTAACAAGGAGACGGAGAGGAGTAGGTATCAAGATGATGTGATGGATCATCAAAGGATAAGAGAGGATATTGAAGCGAAAGTCTGATCAAACCAGGCTGGTGTCTCTCTGCCCTGAGGAAAGGAGGAACATATCACTGTGCCTGGCTGCCACGTCCCCCCCTGCTCTCCTCTCTGTCCTCTTTGCCTTTCTAAAGTGCTTAAATTTCTGCAGTGGGACCGCCGTAGTTTGCAGGTTATGGATTGGCATGTTGCAGCGTAAAACAGATGCAATCATAGATGCAATACGCTCATTTGAGAGCTGATCTCTATCTTTGGGAACAAGGTTTCTGTTTTGGTTGGGCAAAAAAAAAAAAAGTATAATTTGAACATCAGATCTGAATATCTTCCACTCACTGGAAAGAATCAGGCACTTCTGGGATTCCTGCTAAATGTGTGATGAGGGCATAAGCTGTTTATTATTCCAGATCATTTTCAAAGAAAACCCATGCCAGTGACAGAGGTATGAATCAAATTCATGCAGAGTAAATAGTAAGGACACAGTATCGCATTGTTATGATGATTGTGGACCATTGTTTGTGAAGTAAAAATGAGTTGATCCAGAGCCAGGAACACACTTTCCTGAGCCAATGAGATGAGCAGTCAAAGGAGATTATATCACCAGGGGATATAATCTCTAAAGATAATGGTGAAGGTCTGGCATTATGGGTTGGTTCAAAGGATTCATTAAATAAGGTATTACTGGTAATTCTTTTTAGACTAAACATAAGTCAAAGACAATTGAAGATTTTTTTGGTTGCACATGGCTATTAAACAAATTGGTTAATTACCAAATACCTTGTAATGCAGTGACTGCAAATTAGAAGGGATCATTTAAATGAGTTTTGATCTTAGATTTAGTCCCTACCATCTATCAAGAATGTTAAAGTGACAAAATGTCTGGGTGTCAGAAATTTTCAACATTGTTTTCTTTTTGTCATCTGTTTTTGTTGTCATCCTTAGATTTTGAATTAGAGAGCAATAACTTTAGTTGTAACTTTGATTAAAAAGATAAAAGTTCAGTTTCATAGTTTTTCCTGTAATTGATAATAAAGGGTAGTAAAAAAGAACTAATAAAAGTGATTCACTTTGTCTTTGAACAATTTCCATCTTGCTTTTATTATTATTTTGAGCTTGAAAATCCTTGAAGAGGAGTCAAACCAAAAAACTGTCTCCAAATGCAAACTGGCTCGTGGATTGCTAAACAGGTAGGGTCAGTGGTGCCATCTGCTAATTAGCATTACTTGTAAGACAACAATGAAAGTAAAATGTTGTGTGAGATGAATGAATAAGTGAGTCCACAGCCATATAATAATGGGATGCTAGATACTGCGCAAACAGCCAATTAAAAACAAGAAACGAGTTATTTAATAAATGTACAGGAATATAGTGTCATGTCAGACAAGCTTTCCAAAGCCAATCGATGCAGGTCCATTCTTTATGTAATTTCAAACCACAAGTTCACAGCTTTGCATGGTAATTAGTTTTTATTGAATAAGGAAAGGCAGAAAATAAACACATTTATTTAGATCTTTTTGAAATGAAAGTCTTTATCACAAATGAAGCCAAACTTCCACATCTTGCCAGACCAGCTATTTGCTACTGATGAGCAGTTCTGTGTGATTCGTCTAATGCAGCTTTACTCTTTAATGTGCTTTATGTTACTTCTGCTGCCTTGTTTAAAGCATCCACCTAAAACATCAGCAATTGTTGGGCCGCCTGTGAAAATGGTAACAGTCCTACCAACACATTTCACTCTACAAGCAAGACCTTTGAAGAACGCCTATATCATGACATCACAACAGCTAATAAAATGTTTTTTTGAGATGATCTTTAAGATATGACCTACCTATGGAAAGCTTACAATTCTGAAGGTAATTTGAGAAATTGTTATAAATACGTGTGAGTATTTATTGGGGTGACTTATATTTATTTAGAGCTCAGTAGTCTTTTGAAATGTTTTTTTCTCCTTAGAATATTACGGTGCTGGTTGGTAACCTTGAGCCCGAGTTACATCCTGCCACTGGTATATGTTATCTAGTGTTTTTGAACCAATTTCTCAGAAAACTAAGACGAATGTTTTGTAAAGACTAGATTCTGTTTTGACCTTGGTTTTGAAACGTAGCAAGCATTTTCTGAAGGTATAAATTCATTTCCATCAGTCACTTTAGCCTGCACATTTTCCTCAGTTTGTTAGCTTAGCCATCTTTTTTTGGAGCTGTTTTTCAGGCTTAGAGTTTTAAGGAATGCATTTAAGTGAGTATTGTATGTGTTATTTTAGAAAATAATTTTCCGTCGTTTAATTTTTAAATCAAATTTTGCTTTTAATCAACGGCTGCATCTAGTCTCTCCATTGCTGACTGTTCCATTATTCAGTGTTATCTAATCTTATCTTTGTCCAATAATGCCTAAATAGCTACATGTGCAGACTTCAATTAGTTTTCAAATGAAAACCACTGGCAAACATTAAAACCTGATTCTTTTATTTAGCGGGAGTCACCTTTCCTCTAGGTAATTGGGTCCATCTTGATTCTAGGACTAATTACACATCCAGTAATGCCTGAAGCTCTGTTGTCAGTGTACTGTCCGATCGCTCTCCGCATCAAACAACCTCTTAGCCTATGATTGATTTTATGAAAGACCCAATCTGTTTTGTTATTAGCCTACTGCCCCATTTTCTGAAATTACATTGGTTTTTCAAATTTATTTATTTTTTTTGTGTGTGTGTGTGATTTTCTTAAACTTACAATAAACTAAGGCTGTGGGTATTTTGTGCACACAAATTCAAAGCACCTCATGCAGGTTTGCTGTGTCTATATTTTAAACATTTAAAATGCATGTAAATTATGTTAAAACTGACAATGCTTGCTAAAACAATAGCCATTCCTCATTGCATTTTGAGCATTATTATTTTTTTATGCCTGTGTTTTTGGCAGACGGACACAAACAGTGGGCTGCTGCTTATTTTTTTTTTTTAAATGACAGATGCAAGAATCTGCTTCTCAAGGACAGGCAGTGACCCTGGTCCTGATGTGAGCTAAATTGACCTAACGTAATGTGCAGTGAAGAGCTCCTCTAACAAATCCAGATCATCTCAGTATTCTCCTTTCTCTCCCCTTTTGTCTATGTGACAGAGGTTTCAGAGCCTCAACGTGCTGACAGGTCAATTAGACGTCAATTTACATATATTCCTCAGTCCATTTGCCATATCCATTTGAGCATGAATAATGATTATGAGCCTTTTTGACCTGGGTACCATATCAATGTTGCTCAGATGACTTTATCCTTAATTATCTGTCACCCATTCACCTTTAAAACTTCCAACTTCCCTCCCCATATCTTTATCATTGTAATAAAGTTAGACTCCCATTTTTATTGGCTCTCATTTCCATCCCAGACTCTGCTCACCATGAAGCCAGCCCCAACAAAGCTTTATAGAGTAGTTACTCCTCCCAAAAAGCTTATGGAGTCCTTTTAACATAAGAATTGGCAGGTATCACACCTTATTCTCCCAAGTCAGTGCAAAAACCTGAAATGCATTGCTCATTAATATTTCTTTATAAAATATATGCTTTTGATGGCGTTGTGATTTGTATTTGTTGTTCTCCAAGATAAGCTGCAGTTGCACGTTTTACTGAAATTTTAGAGTATATAGTAAAGCCACCACAAGTTATTGATCTGCCTGAAACAATATTATTTTCATGAATGCTTGCCAACTCTAACTCTTTTGTAGTGAGGTACCGGTTTCAAATGTCTCCTAAGCTAAAGTCCCGCTAAGCAAAATGAAGCCTTATGGCTATGGTTTGATATTTTTATCTATTAATTTATTCTGAAGAATGATGTCTGATCATTGGTGTGTGATCTAAAGCTTAAACCTAATTGAGTTAGGTAACAGATCAATTATCTGAGGCACACAAAATGGTCCACCTTTAAATTACTAAGAGTTATGGTTTTGGTGTGACCTTGTCTGGACTTAAATCTATTTTGCTTTATTCTAAATCTTAAACAGGCTCACCAAGCCCAAAAACTCATGAATGTGGTAAATCACCACAATTCATTAGTAACAGGAAGTGCTTAAAGCATGTTTTATGCCTCTCTTCAAACTCAATATTTACATGTCCTAAGAAGCCCAGATAATGATGTTATGGATGTGGATGCTTTTGTCAGGTTTATTTTCCAACATTTGGCTTAGATTTAGGCACATAAATACTACATTTCTGCTTGGAATTTTGAAGACATGTTGTCATAGAATAAAAAAGCAATGTTCAGTTTACTCTAAACGTATACCTATAAAAAGTAAAGTCAGATAAACTCATCATTTTGGTCTCTTAATTTTAATCATACCAATAAAACAATCGAACCAGATATCTTTTTTTCTCTTGTAATTTGGTATTTAGTTTTCACCAAGGGGCTCGATCATCTCTAAAGTGGCTCAACATGATCTGACAGCTGTGCGAGTGAAATAAGATGTTTCTACATCTTCCCTGCCACTGTGCACTTTTTCTGTTCAGCAGACAAAAAGAGGGAGTGTTCAGTTTTTCCAGAAGTGCCAGAACATTTGAAGGGCAATTTCAGTCGAGTGACAGAGTAATGGATGAAGGCAGCCAGAGCCATCAGTCAAGTGCTGAACAGTACCAAGTCAAAGTTCTAACAAACACCCAGTCTCCAGTCTCTGTACTCGCTGCAAACTCAATTTCCCTGCCTGGCTGTGGAGTGCAACAGGCCATTTCTTAGAATTGTTATTTTTCCCGTTGACCACATGAAAGAGTGATAAAGACGTCAATATTTAAGTACTTTAAAAGGGACTTTTAGTGCTTCACTATGACCACAAATTAGTTTCAGTTGACTGCATGTTAACCTCTGCTGGTATTTTTGGTCTGTTTTGAAAGTCGGCTGGTCTCATCCTTAAGGTTATACACCTTGAGCTCTAAAAAGGTCACAGCTGCTGATCTAATTCAAATTTACTACAAGGTAATTAGTATTCTTTCTGAGTTTTTTAGTCAGTGTTGCATCCCTGAGTACCTCTTTGTCTCTATTCTCTGCTAATTGTGACAGTGAGAATGATGCTTAGATAAAAGAGGGGGTGGTGGTGAGAGTAAGTAAGTAGATCTCTCATCATCCGGTTTCTACCTCCCAGGGCACAAATAATTGAAGACGCTGTAACCCCAGTCCCTTCCTGCCCTTCTAAGACCTTTTGCTGACCTTTTTCTGTCATTTAACTGTATCACAAAGTGCTGCTGTCCCTGTGTGATGATAATTAAGTCAACTCACACTCCACATGTATTGGATATATCAGACAAAACAATTTCAACATAATGAGAATTAGTTGTCATGGTAGTAAGCTGTCGACTAACCTTAAAGACAGTGTTTAAATAGGGATTTGGCAAGATTATGAGCTAAGATGCAGTATGCTACTTTATTTGTTATTGTGGTACTTTACCTGACAGGAAGTGGTTTGCTTCATCTATTCACAATAAATGTTTTCTATTGACTTATTGAAAAGAGTGTACATTAATTAGCATGTCAAAAAATTTACGAAAAAATATTTTAACTCAGCCTGGCTTTGTATGCAAACATTTTCCTATTCCCTAAACCTCAATTTGTTTTTACATAGTCACTGATTTCGTGCTGAACTGACTCAAGATAATTTTCTATGTTAAAATAGATACATTTGTTACGAAAATACTGTATTTTGAAGGACGAAACATGCAATCAGCTAAACCAGAGAGATAACATGCTAAGTAAGACCCATGATTTTCACATGATCAAAAACAGGAAAAAAAAACTGAATCCACTTTAAAATGTGGAATGTTGTAGAATTTCTTAATCTGTAGATGGGACATAATTATGCATTTTTGGACCTTTTACAGTGTTGTGCAACTTACAAAACCATTACAGACTTCGATGGTCACTGCAGCTCCCCGTCTACCTGCTTGATGCGACCCACTCATCCAACTCTCATTTCTACTTCAAACAAACAGCAGTGTGGGAGTGACTGAAGCATGATGCTAAACCACTAGTTGTTTAAAGGAAAATGCTCCTTTTTTAAGGCAGAACAACAACCCATTCTGTAAGATGTTTATTTCACAGAACTAACTAGAACATGGAGGCGCTGTAGCGGTCTGTCGTGGTGAAGAGAGAGCTGAGCCAAAAGATGAAGCTCTCGATTTACCGATCAGTCCACGTTCCCACTCTCATCTATAATCACGAGCTCTGTGTGGTGATCTAAGGAATAAGAACAAAATAAGTTTCCTTTGCAGGATGTCGGGGTTCATGGTTTTTGAGTGCGACTCAATCTGTGACTGTCTGGTACACCTTGCAACCCGAATCCCAAGGAATGTTGCTTAAAACACATCTTGCCTTTGTAGTTAATTCAATTGAATATTGGTTGAAATGCATATGCAAATCATCATATTCAGTTCTTTTATTCTTTTATTCTACACATTTCAACTTCACTGGAATTTGGGTTGTAGTTGACACAAGTTGGTTAAATTGCACAAATAGATGAAGATGTCAATGGCTGGTATGCTCAGTGTTTTTGTTAAACGGGTTGTTTTTACAGAGTTAAATTATATTTTGCTGTAAAAACAACTGTGACACATTTTTGCCATGTTCCCCATTTCTGATCCTACGTATGAACTGATATCCAAATGCATACAGTAATATGTAGGTGAACTGTTGTAACAGTCCTTGATGAGCTCCTTTGTATGTCTTTTACAATGTTGCTGGATCCTAGTATATTCATGGAAACCAGCTTTTTGAAGAGTTGTTGCGGTCTCCTGCGACCCTGTGAGGATAAGCAGGAATAGGCAGGGGATGGTTTAAATAGTTGGAGCAGGAATTGTAACCAAAGACTCGCATTACGCTACAACAACAAAACATCACATCTTTGAAACAATATCAGATTTCCTAAGACTGTGACAAACTGCTAGGAAAAACATAAATGACCAATGAACTGCTATTGCAGCAAAGAAAAAAATTGCTTTAGTAACACACAAAATAATAAAAAAAAGTTTATTCAACTATTCTGAGCATGATATCCCACCACTACCTTCCTTTTAAATATTAATCATTCACTTTCATTTTCAACAGAAGAAACCTTATTGCTTATAGTTTAAAAAAACAACACAATCTTTCATTCTTTTTATTTTTGCTGTACTGGAGTTTTGTGAATAAAGGTTTGATTAAAATTTTTTTTCTTTAAAGACAGTTTGTCCCTACGAAAGTGAAGTGTATTTATATAAGTCTCAAAAAGATATGAGCGTTTTAACGTGCTTCAGAAATCTGTTGGTTTTGCAGCTTCTCGGGCTCTCACTGAGATTTATGTTTGCAAATTTGTTTAAATAAATAGAGCCGTTCCCCGAAAACAAATAGACGGTTTTAAATTTACTCCAGCTGAGGAGTCGACAAATGATCAAACATGACAGCGACGCATGCTTGAGCTATTGCTTGCTGTCTGTTATGATGAACATAACTAGCATGCAGAGATCAATGAATGATGACAAATTAGGATATCTTAACTCCCACAGAATATCAAACATATACTTCTCTTTATGTTGGGAGATATTCTGGTGAATTTTGCATGCAGGCTCAGCCTACGGTCCAACACCCTGCTGTCCTATCAGACAGCTGACGTCTGTCATTTTAATAATTCTGCATTAGTATGCAAAAGTTCTCCTGGGGAACTCAATTTCCACCTGTCACATTTCATATATGTTGTGCTTGCTTTAACTCATGCGAAAGTTTAACCTCAAATAGTTCATCTGAACATAATTTTGTTTCATTTCATTCTGAAACAAAGACAGGGAACCTGATGAGAGAAAAAGGTGAAAGAGAGTAATACAAGCTAACAACAACGCTGCGTGCTGGGATTTGTGTGATGCAGACTGTATATAGCATTGCAACAAACCTGTTTGCATAGCAAGTCAAGTTTTCATTGCAAAGAATAAATCTACCCACGGCTACAGTGCCAAACAAAAATATTCATGTCCTTTGGACTTTTCCATATTTTAATTTCAGCAAAGGGTGGCGTGGAAAAGTGTTTGCTCCCATCCTGATTTCACTTTTTATAGCATATTTCACACTTCTGTGTTTCAGAAGATCAAACCTGTGTAAATATTAGTCAAAGCCACACAAGTAAATGCAGAGTACAGTTTTTAAATGAAGGTTTTTATTATTTAGAGAGGAAAGATAATCCAAACCAACATGACCCATTAAAACATAACTAAACAGTGGCTTATCACACCTGAGTTGACTGCCTCTGGCCACACCCAGGACTATTTGCTGCGACGTGAAGTACACCAAAAGATTCTCAAAAACTTAATGCCTTGCAGAGAACTTGAACATTCAGGAACAAATGAGAAAGGAAGCAATTGAGATCTACCAGTTTGGAAAGAGTTTTAAAGCTTTGGAACTGCAGCAAATCGGAGTGAGAGACGTTATCCACAAATGGAGAAAACATGGATCAGTGGTAAGGCTTCCCAGTAGCGGCTGGTTGACCAAAGTTACCCCAAGAGCTCAGTAATGACTCTTTCTAAAGACCCCACCACAATATCCAAAGAATTGCAGGTCTGTCTTGCCTCAGTTAAGGTCAGAGGTCATGCATCCACCGTAAGAAAGACACTGGGCTGAGTGGCAGAGTTCCAAGGGGAAAATCACTGCTGAGCAAAAAGAACACTAAGGCTCCTCTCAAATTTTCCAGAACTCATCTTGATGATCCCCAAGACTTTTAGGAAAACCTTCTGAGGAATGACTAGACAAAAGTTTAACTCTTTGGAAGCTGTGAGTGCGATTACATCTGGCGCAAAATAACACTGTATCCCAGAAAAACGTCATAGTGAGTGAAACGTGGTGGTGGTGGTGTTATGACCATCGACTGTTGACAAAATGTAAAGAGAAATAAAAAAGTAAAAGCGTGACAGGTGAGAGTATTTTTGGGAGCTGCTGTAGCTTACCTAGTTTGTGTTCAGTACTCATCTCAAAGACGAAGGAAAACTACATTTTATTTCCAGACGGCCTGCTCTGAACCACACAAGCTTATTTTACCTGCATGAAGTCGGGGCCCAACTGAGTCTGATAGTTGATGAATGCCATATCGAGCAAGCCAGGCAGATCTTGATTTCAAACAGAAATTAATTGCTCACCAATATCTTAGTCACACAAGAATAAGGACTTAGTATCTGCTTGTTTAAAGAGGCACTTTGTACGCTTTATTTTTTGGTTGTATGTATCTAGGGCATCATCCACCTTTGCAGGTAAGAGATGGAGTATGTGAGCTGCCTTGCTGCTGTGCTCCATTTGATCTCCCACTCATTAACATTTTCTGTAGTGTAGACGCACATACAGCTCTGATGCTGCACATTCTGCACATTTTCACTTGGCGGAAGGAGGGTGAAATGCTATTTGTTGAAACTGTATGAACCAGTCTAAAGTGCTTTTACAAAGTACCTAAAATTGCAAGTGATGCTTCTATGCAGCTGTTTTTACATGCAAAGTGGTTATTCTCCATGCATTTGCAGCGCAGGTAACTTTTAGTTTTAAGCTGAATTCTGATTGTTTTATGCTTGGACTTCTATTAAGTTAAGATCACCTATCAGAATATGACTGGTTTTAAGTGCTTCTTTATTATTATTATTATTTATTATTATTATTATTTATTTTTGCTGTCACTAAAGCATTGCGATTGTCAGTGTAGTTGAGCAACTTACTAAATAGCAGCTATTTTGCTGTCATGCTGTTTGATCAGGTACTTTTTCCACTGACTTTCATATTCACACATTTTTCACACATTAAACTGAGATCCACAGGAACATTTTCAGACAATTTGATCCAGACCTTTCATGCAGTATCTGTCTATATTTTGACTTCCCAGCAGATTTTTTTTCTGCTGAAGCTTCGCTTTCACAGCTGGAAATATGAGGATTGGGTGGCGGGGGAGCATTTAACCTTGAGTTACCAGGAGGCAGAACATAATTCAGTGTAGTTTGATGTGAAACTTTTATTCTGCCTGTCAGCAGTGGTGGATGAGGGCAGTCAGTAATGTTTTTGGAATTGTATACACAATATCAACAAGTAAGTGGAAAGCGTCATTTAAGTGGCAGCTGAAAGTGTGAAGCGATAACTCTCACATTTACTGGCAGAAGATTATCCAGATATTTGGTTGTTGTGCCTATAGATATTTAGTTCTTTAGATTTTAGCATTTTTTTTTGTTAGAAGCAGTGTATTGTTGTGATGTGAAGCATGTGACAGAAAACCTACGCGAGTGTTCATCTGTCAGTCTGTAGTTATTCTGCAGACCACTAGGCCATGTCCTCCTCTTTTCTGTACGCCACTAACCTGACAGAGGTCGCAGTCGGAGAAAATGTGACATTTACAGGTCAGAGGCTTTTGGAGTCTGAAGGTGTGATTTGTTTTAGGACTATGGCAGCCAGGGATCCAGTAAAAATGTTTCACATGTGTGGAAAGAGATTAAAAAATACTGAGATATGTGGAAATAGGTCATTTATGCAAAAATGAAATAAACTGTTGACATAAGCTATTAAGAATAGAACTGATTTTCATTTTCACATACCCTGCGTATATACACTTATCTCTCAAAATTATTAACCCGATTAATATTTTTAACTAGATGATGATAAGACCAGGCTAAAGCGCATTCAGTCACACTCTGCTTTTGTTCCATATCTGCTACAATTAGTGATGGCTGTCTAAAAGACCAAGGCTGAATAAAATCAGTTTCATCAAAACACACTGTTGCGATAAGTGCTGATTTACCATGTTTCTAGATGTTTCTAACTGGTTGTTTAAGAAATTAAAGTCCCAGTTATTCCCTGAGGCCTTGTTTTGGTAAAATATGTAGAAAATACCTCCATAAGGAGATGGATAGAAAAAATATCCAAAATCCAAGTCCTTTTTCAGTGCAGTTTAAAAGTCATTCCACTCAGACATGTAGGATATTTTCCTGAATGGCTACTATTTTCTCCTCAACAGTGGGATCCAGTCAACCTTTAGATTAAAGCTGGTAAAATAACAGTTTTGTCTTTCACTTATTTGTTTTTTCACCATCACAAAATGGTAGTGCTTGTACCATTACAGATGTGAGCTTGGTATTTTTATTTAATCTTTAAAGTCATTGTGCTCTCACACTTTTAATCCTCCTGTTGTGTTGTGGGACGAAGTAACCCGTTATTTAGGTTAAAACGTGACAATTAAAGTGTCATTACTTGCAAAATAGTGCAAAGTTGGCACTTTTAATGGACTGTTAATGCAACTTTTAGAGCAACTTTGCATTAAAAGTGTCATTATTTACTGACTGACACTTCATGACAACAGTCAGACATTCATAAAGACTCCTTCATATTCATGACAGATGTTATGTCGTGTTTATGACAGTGTCATGTCAGTCTTATGCATACCCTTTCAAATAAAGTGTTACCAATTCTTTTTACTTGCCTAAAAGGTGTAATAAGCATAATAAGTTAAAATGTTTCATTTCACATATTTTCAAATGCTGCCTGTACATGTCAGATAAAATGGTCTGCAGAAAACATAACAAAGACAGTACCAATATCCTCTGTGATGGCAGAGAGAGACATGTCAGTTTTTCCATGAACTTTTTATGTTCTTTTTCTATTTGCGTGTGTGTGAGGCTCTTCACTGCTAAGCAGATCTCAACTGGTGAGCTCGGTCAGCAATCTGCAGATCTCACACCCTCACTGCAAAGATGCCGCTGTTCCGACCATTCTTCACCTGATGATCAACCAGCATGGTTCAAGCCATTGCTGGATCGCTACCAAATGCTAAATCATTCGAGCCATTACATCTCTGACAGATCTTCTCCCTGGAAAAACTCACCTGCTCTGCTGTCGTCTTACGCAGCTCCATTCATCTCTGTTGTTGCCCGCCTGGCTGCCTGCTCTCCAACTCTCTGTTCTGCTCCACCCAGAAATCTCTCACCATCCTCTCCTCACACATGCGCCCACCACTTGGGACATTTAACTATCCCCCCAGAGTAAAACCCACCACCAGAGTCACTAAGAAAATGAACTATTCTTTCCTTCTCATCTTCTCCTTGAGAAGAAAACCTGCATCAGCAATGTATATGCTGTATATACACATTCTCATGTTCTACATAAACCACTTACCAGTGCAATCTCTGATTCTGAATGCATGCGAGTCAGAAAATTAAACATGGACATGATTCTTTTGATCAGGTCCTGGTCATCTCAGTACAGAAAATATGTTTGTAATTTATTGTATTTTAGAGTAGAAGTTGAAGTAGCTGGATAAAATGCATTTGTGGCATGCACATTTAGTTTCATCATCCCAGAAGTCAAAGGATGAATTATCAGTCTGTGGAGAGAAAGGCAAGGATATATGTTCTTTCCACAATGTCTGGAGACTACAACCCAAGGCCCTAATGTCACAGTGGATAATAAGCCAGCAGCATGAAGAGACTGATACCGTTTTGGTAAAATGAACATGCAGGAGTGTGTGCAGGTTATGTATTGTATGAGTTTACTCTTGAGAGCCTGTTGGAGGAGCTGCAGAAAAGAATTTGGATATTAGAGTTGTGCTTGATATTTAATTTGAGCCTGAACAGAGGAGATGTTTATGTTCATTTATCAACATCACGCTATAAATAAAGCAAAATGTCAAGTAAAACTATATGTAGGCCAGTCCAGTCTGTATTACTGGATAGAAAATAGCTTTCTGACAATTTTGGATAATTAAACAGACATAAGAATATTTTTGTTTTTTATGACAAACAAACATAACAGGTGGCTTAAGCTAACCTAAAGATGTGTTAAAATTCATCACCAAACTGCTCCGACTACCAGGATGTTGTCTTTCAGACCTGTGGCGATTTTGCAGCTGGTATTATCATCGCCAGGATTTCAAAAGCTAACTTCTTTCAGCCTGTCTATCACTGTTCTGAGGGATTACTGCGGCGACTCACACCAAATGTCTTATGTCTTCAACTCTTTACAGCTGCATCAACTATGGAGACAAGAACAATTGTCCATTCTGTCACTCACCTCTGTCAGTATGGCTAAAATACTCAACCAGAAATCAGAGGAAAGAGTGACCTCTTTAGTGGGGATCTTTGCACATCCCCACAAAAGATCTGAGCCCGTTTGTGTTTATATCCACGAACACAAACAGTCTGAGCCTTTTTCTTCACCCAGATGTGAAGCACTCTTTACGTCTTGAGGAAAAACTCTACATTTTTAACTGTGAGTGAATGTGCATTAACTAAATATCCCCCATTTTGGTCACAGGTTTATAATTTCAAGTACTTAATCATACAAACTGCTTCTGCAAACACTTCTGAAAGTAAAGGTTACTCCCAGGAGCTCAAGTAATTTCAAGCATTACTTGAGCATTACTTGATGCCACCTGTGGAATAAGTCAGGTTATGAAAATGTAAATGGTATCGTAACGTATTGGAAGCAACAGCAATTCTACCATCAAAACGTACATGAAGGATCACTGAATGGGGCCAGTGGACGGTCAGAAAGCGGCAATTTTCTCCAAAGTTAGTAGCTACAAACTTTTACTAACTTTAACTTATGTTTGCTAAGCAGCTGCATCTAAACCTACAAAGCTCTGAATACAGAGGTGTAAAGTGCACGACCACTGGACTCTGGAGTAGCGGAGACATGTTCTCTGGAGTTTGATCAGCTTTTTCTACTCTGGTAACTCGGTAGACTAGTCTGGGTTTTTGGATTTTGGATTTTCCTGCAAAAACCCTGGAGGGTGTAACCAGCTTGATGGCACTGAGTTAAATGTGAATTTTGCTTCACAGGAGATTAGTTGTTGTGGAACATAGTGAAATGAACTCTGGATGCTTCACGCGAACACAACAGTTTGAACAATTTTATGCTCCTGAATTTGTGGGGTCAGTTTAGAAATGGCCCCTTCAGTTTCAAAAAGACTGGCACCACTGCAACAGCAGGTTTACTGTGGAGGATCTTGGCTGGTCTGCACAGAGACCTGATCTCAACCTCAGAACACATTTGAAATCAATTAGAGTGGAGACTTGGAACATGGCCGCCGTGTCCAACTTCAGGGTTTGGCCTTTCAGATGCTCTGCTGGAAGTCATTCGCATGGACACATTTATGAAGATTGAGGGAGGCTGTTGAACTGCATAGGTTGCCAGCTCTATAACGGCTTTGTATGACAGATGGGATGTAATTAATATTCATGTGTGTGTAAAATCAAGTGACCCAATACTTTTGACAATATCATGATTTTTTTTTTTCTTTACATTTAAATTGGTTTTACTTAGGATAGTAACATTGGTGCAAAACATTTTTGGGGATTCTGACTCTCATGTCTGCACATCAGGTCATGTGTGATGGTATTAGTGGATCCATATGTAGAAAAGAGGCAGGAGGGGTCATGATGAAAGCCAATCCATAAAGCAGGAAATGTGACAGAAAACAACTAACTAGTGAAAACAGTAGAGGACCTAAGTGAAGACTGACTAACAAAGATTATTTAGGCTGGGAATGGATGAGTTAAGTGCAGCAGAACGTGGAGCTGAGGCTAAACAGCAGAAAGGATATCATAAAATAAGCAAAAAATGCAAATCTATAAACAAAACACACAACACCAAAAATAGACTAAAGAGACAAAAGTCCAATGAGCCTCAAAATCCCAGTCAGACTGGACGTACCCCGACTATATCGGCTAGAGGATCTAGCTAATATTAGATTCTTGTATTTTATCTAACTAAAGTGAAACTATTGTTAAAGATTTTGTCAGAATTTGGCAAAAGTCTCAAAACTCAATTGCTGCATTATTTGCAAATTCCCAGTCAGAGGAAGTCTCAAACGCTGGCTTTTGTTTCTAGTATAATGGCAGGTGAAACATTTCAGAATACTTTTAGTAGCACCTGTTTTTATATTGCTTGTTTTTTGAATGTTTGTCACAGTATTGAGTGTAGTATTGTGAGTAAGCGTGCCATGTCAACGCTGTGAACTTTCTCTGTGCAGGAAGTCATTCGGCTGTCACTTGGTGACCCGCTGAGCTCTCGAGAACAGCATCTGTGTAAGAAGCGCAGAAGGAGAGGAGGAAGGTGTAGAACAGGGCAGCCAGATGAGCGCGTGAGGTGTGTCGGGAGTAAAGGAGGGCAAGGCTGAGCGCTGAATCTGAGTGCTCATGTTAAGGGCTAAATAATTGCTTACTGCTGTGAAACCTGCTGTGGAGGAAGGGAGAGGTGGCTTTGGGAGGAGAAGGTGAGGAGCAGAAGGAGAAGCGCACTAATATACTCAAGAGGCTCATAGTGCTGTTTTTAGCTGCATTAGTTATCTTACACACAATAGGCTTCTCTGAAAATCCATCGCCTCCATGTCCTCGTTCCTTCTGACTTAGACTTTTTTCTTCTTCTATAATTTCATTTTATTTTAAATTTTTAAGTCTTCTCTTCAGTTTTAAAACCACTAGTGTTTCTATGTTCATTATTTACCTTTTTCAGATCTCACAGAATGGGTTTCTTTGGGGCTTAAATAATATTGGCGCTTTAGTTCACTTTAAGTCACACTGTCTTGCTGCTGAGCACCTTCTGCATGTTTTTTTTTTTACAGTATTTCAGCCTCGTTCCTTTTGTCATGTAATTTTGTTGTTATAATACATTTGTGATGAAACAAAGAATTGCTGTAAACCAGTTGTTGAATATAGAGATGCATCCATCAGAGAGTTGTGATCAATGTATGATCTGTGTTTTACTTATGTAAACCTTTAATCTGATGGTATCAAGTTTAGTAAAATAATTTCAAAGAACTACAACTTTAGATGCAGACTTAATGCAACACCGTGTTTGATGGTACATTGTAAACTATCTTTTCCATCATATTTACACCCAATGTATTTTTATGTGCACTTTCTAAATTTTCTGTGCATGCACATGCCACTTGTTATAGCAAAATTAACACATCAATGTACAATAGCGCATTGTAAATTTGACAATTGTCATCCTACATGAAATAGGCTAGATAGCTCATAGATATGACAGGACTTGACGGCTACATTTCTTCACATTTAAACCAACATAAATCTTGTTTTCTGAAATGGTAACACAACTGGCAAAATAATACGCAGCCTGACAGCAACCTCAGCAGCACATGTGACACTACATCTCATATCTATTTGGTAACACAGACAGAAAATAAGCAGAAGAGTTCATCTGATAAATTACAATCTCTGTCTCAGAGGCTGCTGTTAACATTAATTTTATCCCAGACCACCAAACCCCCTAGCATTGAATAATTAATATGCCCCAGTCCTTTTTTTGTGTGTCGGCTGTAAGACAACGGCAGTCCTGGCTGAAAAGACGGATTGAATGTAATCTTGCATTAGTGTGTTTGATCTACGTTCTTTTCTCCTGTGTGAGCTGCGAGTTTTTTAATCTGAGGTCAAACAAAGACGTTGCGAAAGTCCTCCCAAGTGCAACTTATAGTGGCCTGCTGTGTTTAAGAGCCTCTGATGAATTGATTCAGATTCTGTTTTATTTTAAACTAATGGTTAGCTACAATGGCTGCACTAAGTAAAAAGAGAGAAGTCAGGAATTATTTATATTAGGAACAAAGGTGATGGCATATTATCTGTTTTTGAAAGCAGTCACTGTAAAACTTCATTATTCTAAAATAAAGATGAAACGAGACATTTCAAGATGACCTTGGATGGACAAGTTAAAATAAAAAAAAGCACCGTTGAAAGATTAGCCTTATGCTTTTTATTTTAATATTTAATATAATAACTTCTAATATCAGCTAAGCTAAAAAGTTTACAATTCTTTTGGTAAAGTTGGTACTTTTATCTTTCATTTCAATAAATAGGAATTATTGGATATTATTATTATTATTTTTAATTTTCAACAGAGTTACTTGGCCATGCCTTGGATTTTCAAATGTGTTTATGCCTTATCTCAAATAAAACCTGTGTCTGGAGTAGGTTAGGTGTCCAAAGTAAGTAACCATGGCAATCTAGCCCTGCAAGACGTTAAGCTGCATTCATGTCCCTGCAAACCCCAGGTAAAAGCTCACTAAGCCTGAAATCCTTTGTGATGGTTCGGCCCCGGGTGATTCAAAGTTCAAAGCTTTATAAATACTCGGACTTCTCAAACCAGCACCCTGCAATCAGCCAATATGAGCTCTTCTAAGCTGTCTGAACATTAACATGGATAATGCTCACAAATTGAATATCATGCAAGTTTATAATCCCTTTGGGATTAATAAAGTATTTTTGGATAGAATTGAATTAATTGGTATGTCTTTTGTATTAATAAATAAGAACTGCTAGGGTTTATGGGAGATAGGCTCATGTTGGTGAAGGACAAAACATTTCAAAACTGAACTGTGTTGAAGAACTTTAAAAAGAGCAATACAACAAAGAAACTAATTAAATGTTAGCTTGACAATAAAACACATGGAAAAATGAATGCTTCCTTCATATTCAATCAAAACAAATCAAAGAAACAGCATTTAAACCAGCCCTATGCCTTTCAAATTAATGTCATTAAAACAGAATGTCTCGGCTGCATTTTGCAAGAATATGTTTTAGGAAAGGATTTAGAAATTTCAAGCTAACATTCACGGATGACATCTACCAAAGTCGACACTTTCATTATCTCTCGTCGAGAAACGAGATACCCAGACCTATCACGGCAGTTAACTACATGCTAGTCTTTGTCCTCATTGTGTCCTCATTATACACCTTAGAGATAGAGAAGATAAAATCAAATTACAGCCAGCAGAGGAAAAGCTCATTGAAAGGCCATGAACCCTAATTTGTTTTTATCATCCTCCTCCCATTTGCATTTTCATTGCTCGAAGTAGCTGAAGAGCAGCTCCTTTCGACTTATTTTCAGGTGGTGTACTTTGTGGCTTAATGGTATTTTTCTACGTTTTGAATGAAAGGGTTATTCAGAGTGCTCTTTCATCTGTATAGAGAGTCTTAATAAAATCAAAGACTGCCGTGTATTTTACACTGTTATTATTTAAATGACAGACCAGCACAAAATAGTGCAATAATGCGGCGCTCCCTAGGAAACATGGGGAAAAATTTTTCTTTTGCGTTCCCTCGCAATATGCTTACTGCAATATTTGCAGTATACAGTTACAAATGTCAATTTAAAATTTAAATTCTATACATATTTAAAGAGCCTCAGTGAAAATGTGTTTATTCTTAACTTTGGTGCAAAAAACTGATTGAAAATTTATTTATTCACTGCATTTTTATGTCTGTTTGTGTAAGGCTGAGATGGAGCTGCACATGAAAACATTCAGACCACCAGCATAAAAGACACACAATCAAAACTGTCAGGTGACTAATAACTCAGAAATAGTCCAAATAGTTTGGATGTATTTTTTCCTGTCTTTCCTTCTTACAGAAAGTTTGTGGTGCATTTTCATCCTAAAGAAAAGGATAAAACTTCAGATATTTCACAACGAGATATCAACATACATGAAAAAACCTCATGAAAACCTTAAAGCAGAAAGTACGATGGCCACCAATAGAAAGGTTTACAGTAATCAATCATGCCACTTGAACTGATTAGTACATTAATATTGCGAGAATGCAAAAGAAAAAAAAATCCTCCATGTCCCCTAGGAGGCGCTGTACAGTAATGAGATATTAAAGAAAAATGGTAATTTTATTTTAAAAAATACATGCATATGTATTTAATTGTCTCTACTCTGGTATTCTAAATAAGAAAATTTGGCAGGCAGGCCGAATGGGGTTTGTTATAGTACGGTACAAAGATCCTAAACAAAACTCTTGAGTTAAGTTTTTTTTTTTTAAATATACCCTCCGCTGCATTTTAGGTCAGTCTGCAGAAACCTGTTACACACAGAGACAGTATCGCTGTGTGGATTCAGAAGTATTGCAGTGGTTAATGATTCAGTAAAGAAGTGCAGTTCATTCCGGTCTTTAATTAAAGTAGAACAGTAATGACGACAGCGAGCTGGGCAATGAGGGAGCGTGAGGGACGGGAGGCTTAAGGCCCACTGATACTCTGCATGCTTTGAAAGTTCCTTTAATCAAGGTTTACCGCTCCCTCCCACCATGTTCACAGCCTCCAGCACAAACTCACAAAACCCACCATGAGATGGAGCTTCTGCATCTCCTTCTCTCCACTCAGAAACAAAAACACCAGATTGATTGTCAGCAGTGTTTTGATTAAGAAGAGATTTCAATTTTCTGTTTCTATTTTGAGGTCTGACTGAGAGCTTGTGCTTTAAGCTCACTCCGGAGATCGCTTCTTATTGTTTTCACAATTATGTTTGCAGATCCTAAGAAATAAACAGATCCTATTTGTCTGCTCTGCTTTAACCATGGATTCTATTATTGAAGAGCAGGATGTAATGCATTTTCTTTACTAATGATGTGCAGTTGCTGTGTCACAGCTTTAATCTGAAAGACTTTAGATTCCCAAAACTCAAATTAAAAGGGAAGCTTCCCAACCTGTTCTCTCCATGCTTCAATTTATTACACTCTAAGACTTATACACCTGTGCGTACACTGTCAAGAGTTTGTCTTCACCTTCTAATTCAGTGCGTGCTACGCCTTCAAGAAATAAAAGTATGGCCCTCAGTTTTATTGGAAAGTCCTACTTTGTTTCACCTATATACAGATGAGTTTGATGTATCACTCAGTGTGATTCCAGACAAAGCGTGAGCAACTGGTAAACTCGACAAATTGAAATAAAATTGGAGGAAATTAAATGCTCTGTCAAGTCCTGTTACACAGGGAATACACAAATTAGTTTTGGCTCCTTGTGACAACACGTTCGCTCATGGAGAATCATTTTCTCATTAATCGTGCTCATCCTGTCCGTTTACATTATTTTAGCAATTTTACATTTTGTGAAATGCATATTTCCTGACAGCTTGACATTTCTGTGGATGGAGTTTATTGGACTCAGGCTTCCTGTGGAGCGCCATCAATTTTGGATGATTGTTGCTATTGAATTCATTTCAGCTGACTTCTCTGCTGTTCTATATTAGTATTGCATGGCATGGGGTCATGCCATGCAATACTGAAAAAATCTATTTCAATATGTATTTACTGGAAAATATTGCATCTTTTTCTACCTGACATGTAGTGCTTTGATAAGTATTGAACCCACTTGAACTTCTTTAATGGTCAGTCATGTTGCAGCTACAGACCTCTGTGTATTTCATTGGGGTTTTATGTGATTGCTATTATGAGTATTGCATAATTATGCAGCTGAAGGTTGACGATACATGGCTCAGAAGATTTCTTTACAATCATGAATCTGAAAAATTTGATGCACATTTTTAAAAGAGATGCATAAAATATTGACATCAACATCAGTATTGTCTGACATTAGTCATTTTTTAGTTTTTTTTTTTTAATTTAGTTTTTTTAACAAATCATTGTCATTTTGATCCTGTAAGTAAAACTGAGCTGATATTAATAACCAATGTTTATTTTCATTATGATATTTGTTTGTATGTTTTGGGATGAGGTGATGGTTGGTCATATTGTAGTAAAATCTATGTAAGTAATTAATCAAAATTAATGTGTTAAAGTCCCACCCCTAGTATATATATCGGTAAAAGTCATTTACCAGTCATAACAACAATATTATCGAATTTTGATACCAGGATAAACTTTCATATCGTTTATGGTACAACAATATTCCAAGTTTTGGATATCTCACAATCCATCATCTGGAAATAGAAAGAGGATGACAAAGCTGCAAGACGTAATCGTTCACTTAAATTGAGAGGTCAGGGAAGGAAAGCAGTTATTTAGAGAAGCAGCCAGTGGACCTGTTATCATTCTTGAGGATCATTCATGGAAAATGGTTTTAATGGATCATATCAAAGCATGTACATATTTTAGAATGATCCAATCAAAGCTTCTAGCTATAACATGATAGAATGTTGAAAAAGTTTCAGGGGTACCAATAATTTTGCAAAACATACTGCAAAGGAGGCAATAATCGAAATGGACTTCTTTTTTTTTTATGCTCCACAGCGGTGAGAAAATTCTTTGTTCCATCTGGTAAGGCAAAGTAAAAGGCAAGTGTGGAAAGTATGCATTAGTTGGCAAAAATATCTGCCACAACAATTTACATATACATGGGGCCATCAAATTCGTCCTCATTTCCTTTCCTCCTCTCCACACTTCTGTCATGTGCTCATATAAAAAGCAATCCAAGGAAATGCATTTCCTGCAACAGATAGAGCAGAAAATGGATTTGCATTCATCCTCAAAGTGTTAAGTAGAAACATCTTTCCCCCCTTTGCACCAGAATGTCAAGGTTTATGCATAAAGGTAGCACCACTATATTAAATTCATATTATAGGGGATTTTTTTCCACTTATGTAAGACTTGCAAGTGGAAGTAGGTTCAAGGCTATTCTTTCCTTCCTGCTATGATAGCTGAAAATGTGTTTTCCATACATCTGTGTTGAACTGCATCTCTGCAATTGCTTTGCCTACTTTGCACAGACTTTAAGTGTGAAAATACATGTCACCTCGAAGCTCTCTGTAACAGAAAAGACCATTGTTTTTCAGAAAAACTGGATTCAAACAATTGAGTCAGCTTATGAAGAGGTTAAGATCTTGAAACGTGTCTGGCGGAAAGTTTGGAAAGGGGTTTGGACATTTATACACATATCCTCTACCACTGAAACGTTCTTTTAGTTTCTTTTCCAACGCGCTTATCAATATCAAAGAATCAAAAACCTGTGCATGAAATGAACTACTAAAGTCACATGAGAGGCATACGTAACTCAGTGGAGTTAACTGGTGCACATGAAGAAAAATCAGAAACAATAACTCGCCACACGGCACACCGTGTGGGGAACTTCTCTGCACAGACAGAGTTTCTGTGCAGAGAAATGAAACAGAGGCTGAAATTTGAAATAATAGCTGTAATGTAAGAACAAAGCAAAAAGCCAGCTGCTGTAGTTTCTTGTTAGTTCAGATTCATTACCCACATGTTTGAATTCTCTGAGTGGTTTCAGAGCTACTGCTGGGTTTGATAATATTACTCTGGAGGGAGGGCAATGAATGTGTGTGTGTGCATAGAGGGGAAGACAAAACATACATTGTTATACAAAATTATGTTAAAATTCTTCTTCTATCTTCTGCCAAAGAAGTTCAGTCAAAGATCAGACTTTGGCATTGGATGGTTTATTTTCAGCGAACACACAAAAGACACAGCCAGAGGGAGATTTTTTGTCTTCCAAACATGACAGAAGGGTGAACAATAATTTTTAAATACTTTTTGATTTTTTTTATTCTTTCTTTAATTGTTCTTTAGCTGACTCAGCAACACACACATACCCTTGAATCATTCACTAAAACACAACAATCGCTCGATTTGTTCATTTTGTGCCACCAGGTTGAATTTAGTTTTTTTTCTTCCTTTTTTTTTCTTTTTCATCTCAGGGGAGATTTGCTCCTTCAAGATCTTTGGTCAGGATGCCCCTTTTGAGGCAGTGGTGTTGAATCGTACATCAGGAGAAGGAGTCCTGAGAACCAGCAGTCATGTGGACTGTGAGAGCCAGAAGGAATACACCTTCATCATCCAGGCTTATGACTGCGGCGCCGACCCCAGTGGAGCAAACTGGAAAAAATCTCACAAGTAAGCCCAGCGCCAGGGTTACAAATCTTTATGTAACTCTGAATGTTGGCCTTGAAAACCTCCCTTTCAACAGCATGAAGCCTCCAGCAGCGACCTGCCACAGCTGACTGGGTGTTTGAGACGACAGAAAAAAAAAAAGAAAAGAAACACATAGGAGGAGTACTTTGTATGGTGGATAAAAAGTATCGAGTTAAGAGCAGTAGAATCACCTCTAGAACAGAAACGTAGCTAAACAGACAAGTCAGAGCCAGTTTTCTAGTCTAGTCGGTAGACGACACATAACTTTAGTCGCAGCAAAAGCTCAGCCATTGTCCAGAAGAGACACAGGACAACATGAAGTTGTTGGCAGCAGTCACAATTAATCAAAATGCTTGGCTAGATGTAGCTTCTATGAAGAGGAACATAAAAGACAACATAAAATTAAAAGCTGAAATAATACTAAATAATTCAGCATTGGCGAGCAGTAGGAGAATGTATAAACATTTCTAGTATGATGTAAACTGTCAATCAGGAGAAAACTTAATCAGTGAAGAGGAATAGCTCACAGAAACAATCTGTGTCAATATCTACAATATTTTACATATAATCTATCACGATCTATAATTAGTAAAGGAGACGCATCTAAAACTTGCATGTTTATGTGAGAATATTTTGTGCTTATTGTTTTTCAATAAGATTTGTCTGCCTTTGCGTTTGCAGCTCAGGAATTAGACTGGCAGACAGGGATGGTGGTGTGGACAACATCAAAACAAAGTCTCTGCTCTTTGAGTCAGAGATGGAACGATGCTAAAGTAAACTACTGCTCTGTAGTGGCAAAAAAAAGCAACAAGAGAGAAGGATGCGTGATGGTTTTTCTCAGAAGAAATTAAAATAAAAGAGTGCATGTATGTCTGCTTGTGTGTGTGGTTTTGAGACATGCTACAGAGCACCACATCTTAAATATTCCTCGTTAGGCTAATGGCATTAACTGGCCAGATGTGCTTTCTTAGATGCACAGTAAAGTGTTGACAGTGACGACTGCTGCTGAAGAAAACTGTCTAATGTTGGGTCATTTGCAGACTTTAGTGCAAAAACATCAGTCAAATGGGCAAACGTATTAGTTTTAGTTGAGAGATTTGCTTGTGTGTGTTAGAAAACACACTAAGCTGCACATTCTGCTTTACTAATAGCTTGTGACTAAGAAAAACATTGCTATGCGATAAATAATAAAGAGCATTCTTTATCAGGAGCTCTTAAGCTTCACGTCTAACTTGTGAAGAGCAAATCCTCTTTGTTATATTTGCCTAAATATTACACGACAGAAATATGACATTTATTTTAACCTAGCTTTGTTTACATTACCATATTTTATGCATCAATATATAAGGTGCATTTCTTTACCTGAAAATGTGGGCTGGGATCCAGATCTGGATTCACTGGCTGTTCAATCTGGATCCAGATTGGATTCTATACTTTGAGAATAACTTTACTTAAGGTCTTGTTTTGAAAGATAAATCTGTTTCTTTCAAAGACTGCAACAACAGAATCCAAAGATAAATACTGGATTTTTCAGTGCCATGGTCAAATCATTAATGGTGAAAGCAAAATCTCTAATGCCGCCACAGCAAAGTCAAGACAAAAGGTTTAATTTACTGTATAGATTCATTTCTCTAGCCTGCAGCTATGCCAAGCTGCCTATTAAATCCTTCATATTCAGCTGTCAGACTTTGGCCTTGCTCCCTCGTTTTGTCCTTTTATTGCCCTCTTGTGAAATTGGCTTTTGTTTCTGTTTTCATTGTCAGTTTGTCTCAATGTCTACTCTGGGAACACTCCTGAAAGATCGCAGTAATCTACATAATCGTTGTGATTCCTCTTACTCTTTTGTTCATGTCGTCTATTAATCCTCTTGGAAGCTGAATTTATAGTTGCTTTACGTCAGTAAATCAAAGCGCAATTAGCTTTTACATGCAAATATGATACATATATATATATATTAATAAGCAAACCCATGAAACATAAACTCTATTCAGAGATCCAATACACATTCTCACATCCCATCAAAAGATGTGGCAACATTGAGTTGGCACACTGTCATTTTCTTCTCAAACAAATGCGTTGATGTTGCTGCTTGTGAGACCCTGAAGACTGCACACTCTCATGCTTGTGCGTCTGACGACGAATTAAACTTTGGGGCATTTCAGTCCCCACTCATGACTCAAATTTTCTTTCTGTCATCTCTTTTTCCATACCTATTTTTCTTTTATCATTGCCCTCCTTTTTCTTTTTTTAAATCAGTCATCCATGCTTTTTTTATGCCCATATTTTACAATGGGCTTACTTCTTTCATCTTGTCTTCCTGAATTCAGGGCTGTGGTTCACATTCAGGTGGATGATGTCAACGAGTTCAGCCCTGTGTTTAGAGAGTCTCTGTACAAGGCGTCAGTGACTGAAGGCAAGATCTATGACAGCGTCCTGCAGGTATTTATTTAGATATTGATTGTAGGGTCGTTAAACTGAACCACCAAGCAATGTCAGTTCTTTTTTGTTGGTCATTCTTTTATATGGTGTGAAGGGGGTAAGTGAATAAATCAGACCCCTTTTTTTTTTTTTTTTTTTTATTGGTGCATCCCTAGGGAGAACACTAGCCTTAAACTAAAATCCTTTAAAATTTCCTCCATTATTATTTTTTTGTTTCTTATTTGAGATATTAAATGTTAAAGGACTCTTTGTCTGAACTTAATTTCAGGTGGAGGCTTGGGACCAGGACTGTTCACCGCAGTACAGTCAGATCTGTAACTATGAAATTGTGACTGGGGGAACCCCATTTGCCATAGACCGTAATGGTAAGTGTTTTGCATGCATGTTGAAAAAGTTGAGGAATATATATATATTTTTGTTTTTTTGGAATGTTTTATGGGGCATCTGTGTAAATAATAGGTATGAGCTGCTAGTTCTGATTCAAAGTAATTTGTTGTATCTCCTATTTCAGTGAAAAGATGTAATCTCCTAAAATCCTGTCATTGAGAATGCGGATTGTAAATAACTTGCTGTATATAACTAGAGAAGTGCTAGAGAAATAGTTGTAGATATATATTTTACACTGTGCCTTGCAAAAGTATTCATGCCCCATAAAGTTTTCCACAGCTTTTACTTTATGTCGATCAACATTTTGGGTTCACAGACGTCAACAGATTTCATAAAGACTGCATGACACACAGTAATGCACAGTTGTGAAGTGAAAGGAAAATGATTCTTGGTTTTCAAATGTTTTTACTAATAAAAATTTAAAATTATAGTGGGCTTTTCTATTCAGCTCTTCTAAGTCAATCTTTTGTTGCGTTACAATTTTTGTACATTAAGGGACTGAATTTGAAGACGATGACAAACCAAGCTCAAACAGATTGAGTGGAGGCCATCTGCAAATTTTCAAGTCTCAGCATAGATTCTACTGGATTTAGGCGTGGACTTTGACTAGGCCGTTATAACACATAGATAAGCTTTGGTCTAAATCACTATATTGTGACTCTTGCTATATGTTTGGGACTTTTGTCTGCCCTGGCCCCACATATTTTCTTTGGTCTGTCGTTTTAGGTGAACATTATTGCACACTCACCATTTTAATAAGTATTTTATGAAATGTTTATGAAATAATCTGAATTACCCCCTTGGACTCCTCTGTAATCATAAACATATTGTTTGGAATATATGATTAAATTGTATTACAAGCAGCAGGCTGTTTTCTGCTAACTGTGTTATTTCTGCCTCATTTAAACAGAAACAGAATGGTTAATGGGTTGATGAGAGAAACGGGACATTTTCTCTTTTGCACATGTTTTCCTTGTGATCTCTCAAACCTTGTGTAAACATGAAACGTCTGTGCTAAATATAGATGTGGCCAACTTTGAAAACAAATCCCTCAACATTCTGTGGAAGCCAGCAGTGAAAGATAAACTATTAAAATGGGTTTGAAATGAGAAAAGGAATTTCTCACAATGTAAAAATGTGCAAAAGGTGTCAGCATTTTATCGCTCCATGGTTCAAAAGTCGTTACAGTATCTATCACAAAACCAAAGCTTGTTTCTTTTTTTATCTTTTGCTAATTTATTTCTTCCCACCTGTCCTATCTGCTTAAATGGTTGTATTGTATTTCTGTTGAATGCACTATTTAAAGCATATCTGTCTGTATAAAAGTTCGCTTTGGGGTTTAGGCTGCCTCTTGCCCAGCGTGATCTGAGTGCAGTGTAACGCAAGCTGAAGGCAGACAGGGTGTGCAGGGGTGTGCATGCGTGTGTGTGTGTGTATTTGCTGTTCAGTCAGACAGAAACACAAACTTTCTCTACAGTTACTCACCTCTCTCTGGGTGGTTCATGCTTTTATTAATATTTTTTGTCTTATTGCTTTGTGATTTTAATCTCCAAGTGTTTTTTTTCTGTGTATTTGACACCAGTCTGACTTACTCTCCTCGCACGCTCAATAATACTGTGTGGAGGGCAGGGTAAGCTGCAGGTTATTGGTTAGATTTTCTCCGTAAAGCCGTGGTAACTTAGTAATGTGGAAGGGAGCACAAAATAGAAAAAGTAATTGAACTGCTCTGCAGCAAATACCTAATGTTAGATGTGGAGTCCATTTTATTAAAGACTAGAGTGAATTGAAAATGAATCAGGGATACTCTATTTCAAATAAACATTAAAATGATTTTTTTTTTAAAGTCCTTAAAGGCTTATAGCATATTTTTTAAGTGAGGTTTTTTTCAGATGTTATTAACAGGTAATACTAGACCTGCACATCACTTGAGCCTGGAAGCTAATGCTAACGGCTAGTCAGAGAAGGACTAAGACCAAAATAGACTTCCTTTTTAAGTGAATGCTATTTTATTAACCTTTGGACTGTAGTTAAGTTTCCATTAATGGTGATATAAGGAGACATTTTTTAAGAAATGGAGGCTGTTTTAGACAATTTGCCACTATTGATCATCTGGTATGAGAATAGAGCCTGTAAAATGTCTCTTGTCACAGTAAAATAGTGAGACCGGTTATTACAATGTTTTACTTTCATATCAGTTGCTGAAAATACTGTAAAGCTCCTAGAAATACATGTTTTATTCTGAGTGCATGTTTCACACTTGTAGCACTCAACCTCAAACCTCCATTTCACCTATAACTAATCACCAGCTTCTCTGCAAATGACCACCTGATGTAAACATTACGACAGCCATGACCCTAACCCAAAACTCCAACATTCCTCTTTTTCAACACTGCCCTGCTATTAAAAAGCCCAACATGTGATAAATATCAGCACGTCTCCATGCTGTATATGTTCGTCTCAAAGTCCAATAGGTTGACATCACGACAGACACATTCAGGTTCACTGTATTTATTCTAAGAAAAGAGAAAATCAAGTTGGTGGTTAACATCAGCCCAGCAGCTTATGGCCCTACACATTAAATAAAATACAATAAATAGCTCTAAACAAACTGTAATACCGCTTAGAAGCAGTTACCATTTGTACAATTAGTTTGTTCCACTTGTTCAGTGGTAGAAACATTGTTGGTATGTTTCTATTTTATTTGGGTTTCAGACTGTCAGGGTGAGAGATTTTCCCTGTCTGACTTTGATTCCTCGCTTGTCTTCTTCTGTCATGTCAGCTTATCTTTCTTTTACATTCTGATGTTCTCTGAGCCGACTGGATCTCACTCGCTTCCTTCATTCCTCTTTACCAAAGCGGAGTGAGGGGGTTTTGTACCATCAAGCCTTTAGATAGAGACAGCAATGATATTTTCAGTGTTGCTAAAAAAAACTAAACTAAACATGTTATGGGTTTGCAAGAAGACCAAAAAGTGATATCTGAGCTTAAACCAAACTGGCTTCATAGAATCTGTAGAAAATAAATAAAAGGATTAAAAATATAGACATTTTTACTAGTTTTTTAAATAAAAGCTAAAATACACGACATGTCCTAGAAATGACTAATTTGGATTTAGGTTAAGTTTAAGGCATAGTGAGCAAAACAAATGGCTAGTAGTTGTGTCTAGAATATGTTTGTTCTTTTTCTCATTTTTTATTTTTAGTATGTCCAAACAATTATTATTTTAATATTCATGGTAAGATCCAAGATGTATTTTGAATAATATCTATCTAAGCAGCCATTTATGGCACATTTTTACTATTGGCTTCTGAAATATTTTGGCCAAACTTAACTCCTGCAACCTTTCTATCAACCTCAGTCATTTGTTGTGTGCATTTCACCAGCGGGGATTACGACCAGACCATTTTCTTAGATTATATCCTCTGACACTGAAGACTGTCGACACGATCCAGAGTGGCTTTAAAGGCTGTGAAATCAGACCGAAGCAGCATCAGTTTCAGATTATCTCATTGTGATTGTGGTTTAAAAGCCACAGGCTGCCACTCCAAACTGTGTGGAAATCTGTACTTGGATTGATTTTCAAATTAATTACACCCATCTTGACATTTTGTCCAGGAAAACCAAAGGAAAGATAAGGAGAGGTCTGATTGGGATGGCAACATCTAAAGACAGTTTATGACAGTTTCACAGCGATTAAGCTTTGAAACTGCATAAAAAGTCATTTCTAGCTCAGAGGAAATTTGTAACAATCTGCTGATCTTTAATAATTAAAGCCTGTGAGATGTGTCTCATTGAAACGGTAACAACACAGACGTGCAGTAGTGCAACAACTCAGTATCTCTGAATGATCAACAATCCTGGACAGTTGTGATTTCTTTTAATCTGTACTCCAGAAAATAAACACTATAAAATAATCATGACATTAGCAGTCCACATATCTTTAAAAAGCTTTAATGAGAGCGGTACTCTCTCGTTTTCCATCTCTGTTGAGACGCTGATGGTGAGAGTCTGTGCTTGCTTTAAATATTTTCACTGAAGTTGGTGGATTTTATCACTGCATTCAAATGCAAACAATATGAAAAGCAGCATCAGTGGCTGCTTTTATATTACTACAAAAACATTACTACAAATATAAACTGGTATATAATGATGAGAATGATGAGAATCTCGAACCGGTAAGAAATATATTTGCATCCTTCTGCTACAAGGCTGTGCATTTAGTTTATGATTTATCCCAAAAATAAGATTTTCCCTCAGGAATGTTTCCTGGGTTTCTGGGAAATGTTCCTACAGTGGAACCACACCTTTAGGCTCGAGATAGTTATTTCTCTTTATTTTTTCAGTCATTCTTTTCATTAAATTACTCAAATGAAACTATTAGATAAAACTTTTAGAATCTATTAACTGTGTAAATAAACTTTTAGCTAAAGAATATGAACAAAAAGATGAAACAGTGAAATACGATGCTACATGTGATGTAGCATCGTCTGTAGCATGTCAACTTTTCCACAAACATGAATGAAAATGGGGAACGTTCACAGAGAGAGAGAAAATCGGCAACATTTAAGCCTCGATAAGCCTCCTGTGTGGCTTTAAAAGATGACCACATAAACATGAATATGTAACAATAAAGATCTTATATTTTGTTACACTGCTTTTTGAATTCAGTAACATTTGGCTGCACTAGTGACATCAGTCTAAAGTCATTTGTTGCTGTTATGCAGACTGAAAAAGGCAATCTGTCCATCCTACTTTATACAAACTTTTCACAGGGAGGTTGTTTATTTTTCAATGCAATAGAAGTTCACTCAACTGTGATATCAGGCTAAAAGTTATTTTCCTTTCAGTTCCACGGTTTGCTTTTGCCTTTTTTTTTTTTTTTTAACTCTACATATAATTGTAGTTTCCTCAGCTGAGGAATAATCCCCTTTTCTTTGTCTTTGTTTTCGTTTCCCCCGTAGGTAACATTAGAAACACAGAGCGACTAAGTTATGAAAAGCAGCAGAGCTACAGGATTATGGTGTCTGCCTTTGACTGTGGCCAGAAGAAAGCAAAAGAAGATGTGGCGGTTCACATTGAAGTCAAGCCTGTCTGCAAACCCGGATGGCAAGGTAAGAAGCAACCACTGAATTGCACACAAGATGTCTTGCCTTGAAATCCTCAATAGAAACTCACTGACTAGTGTTTATACATTGCTTTCAGGCACCTAAATGTAGCCGATGCATTCAAAGTTGAAGATTGCAATTCAGAGCAGTCTTATGGGCAAACTCTGCTTTGTTCAGGAACTTCTCTCTCGTTTTATATTGAATGTCTCTGAAGGAAATCAAAGGACCTGACACAAACCTCAGGAGGGAAAGCTGACCAGACCGGTCCTTTTTTCTTCTTCTTTAACATGCCAACAGCTTGGCATTCAGTTCAGCCCATCTCCATCTCCCCTGCTGCTTCACCTGTCTGCTCTGACAGCAGCTCAGGAACCGAGAGAGAGAGAGCGAGAGAGACCAAGAGAGAGAGAGAGAAAAAGAAGTTAAATGAACAGATTACAAGAGAGACAAACAAAATAAAACAAAGTTCCAGTGATGGAGGGAGCGTGACGGCTGTTTTTATAACCTTGATGAAAGAAAAACTAGTCTGGGTGGAGATATTTTACTCATTTTATCATTTTACAAATTAATATGCTAAAAAATTGTGACTTTAGTACAGCTGAAAGAGTAAGTCAGACTATTTACTTTTTCAAATTGTTGAAATAATTTTATTAAGCATTCAGCAGTATTGATTATATTTCTATTGTGTGAATAATTTAAAGTGCTTACAACAAACAGCAAGTGAGACAAAAGAGAAATTAATCAGTCTGGTGTTTGTGATCAATATAGAAAGAAAAGAGCATCAGAAAAAAGAACCAATTTCTCTAAATTTCCATTTTTGTTGATCCAATCAACACTCCCAACCTTAATATTCAAAATGAACTGTAGAGTTTTCTACCATGCACATGTTATTAAACTTTGAACATCGCAACCTTGAAGTCCAGTTTAATGATAACCAACATAAAGCGCTACATAACTATGATATGGAAGAAAATATAGAAGCGACATGGTTTCAAAACTTTTTAGTCAGGCCTTTGTAATGAGCCTTACTTTAGAAATGACTGCTCTCAGATGCTCTCCATCAAATTTGATTTATTTAAATTAAATTGGAGGAAATGTTCAGTCTTGCAAAGCTGCTCAAGACACACTCTGTCAGACTTGCAGCTACAACTTCAGTATATTGACTCAGGTTCTGAATACACATTAATTAATGTCACATGTTGCTGATTGTTTCTTTGGAAAACAATTTCAAAAGTGTTTTATTTCCACTACACAATTATACACCACTTTTTGTCAAAACACTGAAATTTATGATTGCATTTATAACTCGTGAATTGTTTTGAATAGGTGCTGTAACTCTTCCTCCTGCATAAAAGGAAGCCAGCAGAGCACTGTCTATTGTAATTACCTCCTTATTATGGTAAAAGCAGTCTAGAGGAGTCTATCCACTGGCTCAATCTCATAATTATATGCTATACAAAATGAAACGCATCATTTTGTTAGGAAAAATCTTTAGTTTGCAGTTATGGATGAGACAGATGTGACCAAACAGGAGTACATACTCAGGAGTACATTTGCCAGGGATGTGCATACATTAGTTTTAATGCTGATCCTTCATAACATTCAGGTTAACATATCCTTTAAGAAGGACAGGTATAAAAAAGATGGTTAGAAAGTAATGTCAAAAGTCAATCTAGTTTTACAGAAGAAGCAATGAAAGCAGCCGCATAAACCAAAGTCATTTCGTTCCAGGTTTTCTAAGATCTAAGTATATTTAACTTGAAACATCACCTAGCACTTAAAATTCTTTCTTTATGCTAACATCCTTTTAAATGTTGCATTATTTCTTCGCATTTGGTCTCATAAAAGTGACTATAAAGCAAAACCATTAACCCTTGCGAAACATAATGTAAAACCATTAACCTCTACCAGCTTAAAACCATGAATAAAACATAAAGCAACGATGCATTTAAAGCTCTACTCCCCTCTGTAACCTATTTTCGCATTTGCAAAGGTCAGCAATGCTTCTGCAGCTACAGTTTTGTGAAGTCTCCCTCACACCGACGTGAGATCCACGTCGTCTCTCTGCTGTCCAAATCACAGTCTGTTTCTCTCGGTAATTTTCTCAGGAGACTTGATGTCATTGACGATGTGACATATTGCATACAGCAACATCAGCATGTTGAGTCTCTTCCACTTCCCCAATGGAGGCATTTTGGTACACACTGAATAAAAGCCTTAACAACCTGGTGATAAAAAAGCTGGCAGTAGAAAGCAAGGGACCTCTCTTTTTACAGCCCTTTTTGCTTAGCAATCTTATTAGCAGTTCAGTCATTTCATCATTCAATTTGAGCAAATAATAAATAAAAATCTTCCGCTGAAAATTTTTCAAATAACAAGAAAGGAACAAGCCATTCATTTCTAAGGTGAAGGCCATGTGCATAAAACCAAATATGTACAAACTTTTCAAATCTTCGTCGTGCTTTTAGGCTGGAACAAGCGAGTGGACTACGAGCCGGGCACTGGAAGCAAGCAGCTCTTTCCCAAGATGCACCTGGAAACATGCGGCGGTCCGCTGTCAGGTGTGAAAGCCATGGTGGAGCTGCAGACAAATCACATCGGAAAAGGCTGCGACCGTGAAACCTACTCTGAGAAGTCTCTGCAGAAACTTTGTGGTAAGGAAAAATACAAAGTACAGGAAAAAAAGAGAGTAGAGAGGATGGATTGTTATAAAGAAATAAGTGAGAATGCTCTAATTAAATAGAGGTGAGCTTTTTGATAGCCAAGAACTAAGACTGCATAAAATTTTAATTCAGAAATAAAATTACATCCCGACATCTTAACCTTCTGAGTAGAGTAATAGACCGATTTCCATCATAGTACTTCAATCTTGCACATTATTTAAAAGAGCCTTTTTCAAAAAAAAAAAATTAATTAAACTTCCCAAATTAATTTCAAACTTTCATTAAATGTGACATTTATTTTATCCATTTTTACCCAGAAACACATTGTACAGTACCTTACAAAAGTATTTGTACCTCATGAACTTGTTCACATTTGTCACATAACCAACATAAACTTCACTGTATTTTCTAAAAGTAGCAGATGGCGCTTTCTTAAGGGATCCAAAAATCTTGCTAATCTCCCAAAAAGACCAGATGTTTTTTTCCATCTTAATCCTTAAGACAGATTCTCCCACCTGAGCAAGAGATCTCTGCAGCTTCTACAGGGACGCCACAGACTTTTTGAGTGCTTCTCTGATTAATAGTCAACGTTTTCTGACCGGCACATCCAGGAGCAGCCTCAGGCAGCACCGACCTCCTTCCTGCCCCGAGCCCCTCCACAAACTGGACCGCATCTCTCCTCACCGACAGCGGACGCGAGAGTGACCTCATCTACAGGTTTGACGGGCGCCAGGCTGCAAATGTTCCGGATCATGTGGTGCCCCAGAACCTGACAGACCAGTTCACCATAGCAACATGGATGAAACACGGGCCGAGTCCGGGACTTAGAGCTGAAAAGGAAACAATACTGTGCAACTCCGACAAGACAGGTGGGGAAATCCTCTCACATTACGCTAAGGTGTTGAAGCTTAATATGACATTAATATTTGCATATACCTTTTCTTAAACTTAGGTCAGTTTTGTCCCCTAAGAGCTCAATGTTTCCCCTCTCTGTCATTAGAGGCACCCAAGTATAGCATGATTAAAGTACCTTATAAAAGATTGAATAATTAGGCTCTGAATGCATTCCACAAGCACAAGTCTCCTACAACTTTTCTGCCTACTTCATATCTTGATGCTACAGCTTAAAATACATAATTAAACATTTAGACAACGCAGACCATCTGAATTTTCTAACAGATGGCTTATTTGCTCAAAAATGGGTGTTTGAACTTGAAAGCAAAGCCTGTTTTTTTTTTTCATAAAAAGTGGGTTATTTTTCTGAAATATAAGGACAAACATTGGCTAATCACTGAAAAATAAACTCCTCTTCTGAAAGCGTCTAATGATCTCTTAGACAGGCTTTACTGTAAAGAAGTCCTCAAGTGAAAAAGAGCTTGAGTATTCATTTGGAGGACTTGTTTTCTTGCATTCATGCTGTTTACTTTGCACATAATGATTGTCTTCCGCGTGTTTTGTGTGCGTGCAGAGATGAACCGCCACCACTACTCTCTGTATGTTCACAACTGCCGCCTGGTGTTCCTGCTAAGGAGAGATTTCACGCAGATTGACACTTTCCGACCCGCTGAGTTCCACTGGAAGCTGGAGCAGGTGAGGAGAGGGTGTGAGTTGGTGCGTGTGTGTGTGTAGGCTTGTCTGTGCCCCATCAGAGTTTGCAAACTCAAACCAAGGGTGATTCTCTTCAGCAAGTGAAGGGCCATCGCTATTTGTGTAGTGAAGGGAAACGCTTTCCCCTCTAATTACCAGAGGCCTTCCATCACTTTCTTCCTCTACCGGCAGGAGATAAGAGAGCAGCAGACACCCCTATGCTACAAGTTAAAACACACAAACACACCCCTACACACGTCAAGAGTGGAAAGTCTATTTAGCTCTGGTTAATGGCTCTCCCAGCAGCAGATCGCTGCTATCTTTCATTTACCTGGAACATTTTTGAACCGCTGTGCAGTGAAGCTTTCAGTTTCCGTTCTTTAGAGCTGTTTTAAGAGAAAGCACATTGCATCACATTATGTTGTCTCACCTGCTATGGAAGGTTACAAAGAAACCATCAAATGTTGCACCGTGCCTTTCTTGCGTAAGAAAGGAGTTGCAATGCAGGCAGTTTTCCTGGAGTTTTATTCTCCGACTTGGCATCTGCTTTGGCTTCATTTCTTCATGTCATCGCAGTGAACGGTACATCGTGGTAGAGCTGCCAATGTTAAAGATTTGTTGAGTCACTTTTAACTATCCAAGAAATTACTGAGCAGATAAATTCTCTACAATTTAGATTTAAATGAGTTGATAAAGTCTCCTGTACAGTAATTTTATACTCCTACTACTTAGTTTGTTTACGTGTGATTGTTTGAATCCTGTTAAAAATGTGATTTGTTTGGTTTCTCTCAGGATGCTTATTATGCAGGTGTAGGAAATATATTTTTGGTTTTTCTGTCAGTGTAATACGGTTTTGCTAACCAGAGTTTTACCTTGGAATATTGACTAGCTGCTTGCAAAAGTATGTGTGCTCTTTGAACCTATTCAAATTTTGATGAGCTACAAAAAACAAACTTGTGTATATTAGGATTATATGTGATACACCAAAATGCGTAATGTAGAATGGATACAAAATGATCCATCGTTTTCAAAGTTTGTCTTGCAGGTAAAAATTTGAACAGTGTTGCATGGATTTGTAGCTGCAATGCATTTAGGGCATATCACTTCCAGTTTTGCACATCTATTTTTTTTTTTCACAGTTTCTCTATGCATAATAGCATAATACCTCCATCAGACCAGATGGATATTTTTTGTGTACAACAGCTTTGGGATACAGAAAAAGCCGCTGATCTACAGTATTACATTATTGTTGTGTCTGTAGGATCATCATCCTGCAGGAAGGTCAACATCCACCCCAGTGTCAATTTGTTTGCACCTGCTAGCAGTACTTTCTTTTTTTTCTTCAGGGATGTTTAGCTCCATATATATCTTCCCATCAACCCTGACCAGCTTTCCTGTGCCTGCTGAGAAAGGGCCTTCCCACAGCAGGAGTGTTTCATAGTGTTGCATGGTGAAACGTTTCTAGAACGTGTAATTTGTCCCAAAGAGTTTCATTTCGGTCTCGTCTGAGTGGCACACTTTCTCTAACATGTTTGCTGTGTCTCCCATGGAGCTCGTGGCAATGTTTAAATTGGACACTTGTAGATTTTTTTCCCACTCATTCATAAAGGTCAGATTTGTGAAGTTAATGATTCCACAAATCAATAAGAACAGTCTCCCTCTTTCAGAGTTAATTGTCTGATTAATGCTCTTCTTACCTGTCTTATCAGCTTCAGTAGATGTCATATTTTGTGGCTGCACCATTCTTTCCTATTTTGTTTTGGGGTTTTGCCTGATATAAAGTGCTCTGTGAAATGTGTAAAGCTTTGAACATTGTTATAAAACCGAGCACCGCTTTCAGCTTCTCCACAGTTTTACCTCTGAACTGTCTACTGGGTTCCTTGTTTGCTCTTTATTCATTAATTTTATGCAGCAAACCTAGATTGTCTTTTTTTTATTTTACACAGTTTAACTCTATTTATAAATTAGGTTACTTTTAAAAAGATTTAATAGCATTGGATTTTGTTTAGAGTTTTCAGACTAAATACAAATTTTAAAAAATCTATATTAAAGTACACTGAATATGTGGTTGCAATTTCACAAAACAAGAAATGGGTATTAATACTTTACAAGTTAGTTTTTAAAATTTATTTTGGTCTAAAAATTAATATTTCTCATGTGAAGTTAACCAGCAGAGTGTATATTCTCTGGACTGCCTGTCGCAGTGTTTGTTCGCTCTCACCAAGAAAGGTTTATTGCAGGTCACTGGTTCAGCAAAAAGCCTTTTCCTCCTGTGTACCATTCAAACAGGCATTTGTTTGATCTAGGTCAAAGGTAGATTAAAAAGTGTTTTTCTCATTCTGCTGTTCTTTTCCCTGGAGCCTCTAAAGGTGAACATGACAAAGAAATGCCATCCAAGCAGCAGAATGCAGTCTTCTGAGCAAACAACCTCCAGATTCCTCTCCTCTGTTCTATTACTTTCTTGTCATTTCTTCTGTAAATGTTTTTTTTTTTTTTTTGCTTTCTCTCATATTACTACTTTTACTTTTTATATTTCACACATCAAACACAAACCGTAAGAAATGTAGAGGGTGTAGACAGCGGAGTCTACACCCTCTACGTTCTAGCTGAATAGTGTGCCGGTTACAGAAACTTCATTCGGAGACAAGTTACTACAATCGACAGAGCTGGTTGGTGCTTGAACTATTTTAATCATAAACGGTTTTGATCTCCAGTTTTATGGACTCAGACTTCTGTTCAGCCTTACGGCGTTTTAAAAGTCTTCACTAGTTTTTGTTTTGACTTTGAAGACAGTTTCACTTATTTTTGGCCCAGAACATGAACATTTTCAAACAAAAGTGTTTCTTTTGGAAAGACCACCTCTGTATGAACTACCAGATAAAAGGGAATAGCCTGTGTTGTGTTAGCAGAAAGCTTCTCCTCAAAGACAAAGTTCATTCCCGTTTGTTTAGTTGAACCCATGAGCAATACAAGAGTTATGAACATAGTGACAGATATAAAATATTATAACAGAAACCAGGTGATTCCATGTTGCTGTTGTATGAAAACCTGGCAAATAGAGGATGAGCGACTGAGGGATGATTCATCTCTTAGGCTAGATTTTTTAAACATTAATTTTAAATATTTTTTCTCTCCAGGTGACGTTTTTTTTTATTAGACTTGACACTTTTCCACTTGTTCTCCACCTAATCACTTTCCTCATTGTTTAGGAACAAACTATGCTGTTATGGTCAGGTGCAAGGACTGGTGTAAAAAGATAAGACAAACCAGACAAAACAAAAACTTTAAGAGACTTTCAGAAAGCCAGAAGAAGTCTAATTAAGACCACTAACAGATTACATGGAAGTATGATGTTCTGAACTCAAAGTTTGAAGAAAAAAAAGTCTTGCTTGTTACTTTTGATATTATTTTATGTTTTGAAACAAGCTGCTGTCAGTCACTGACATAAAATGATCCAGCTTCTTTTTGTGCTAATTAGCCCATTTCTGTGAGCCAGTGGAAATTAGACCGAGGAGCCATGCGACCTTTTTCTTTTCCAGTACAAATTTATTCACTTGAGATGTCATTCACACTTTTCTCTTTGCAGTAGGGGGATGGTTTTTTTACTCTACATGCCATTTCCGGAAAGCTTCACATCGTAGCTTCCTTCAAAATTGAGCCAAACGGTAGCGATCGGGTAAAATCAGATCCAATCGCTTTAAACTCTTTAAGCGGGTTATTACAGTTGGTGTAAAAAAAGTTTTCTCTCCATGGAAACCCAGCCAATTGGATTGAATCATTGACTTTACAGCAGTCACTTCTCCTCAAAAACCTCCTTTTATCTCTGGTGAAAACCGCTTCATTGGTCTACGTAAATGTCCTAAAATTTGTCTAAATATTTGTTGTTAATACGTTTTAACACATAAAATGATCTGTGTTTGGTCCAGGTTTTATACTTCCTGATTTTCTCTAAAGGTTGAGTAGAAATCCAGTGAATCCATCCTTTTTATCAACTCCCCATAGAGACATAGCGACTCAGCCCTTAACTACCATTTGCAGGGACGTGTATTTGTACTGAGTACATAAAAGAATAATGAAGGCAAGCATTATATGTTGTGACTTACATACTGAGCTCTAGCTGTATGTCTTTCTTTTTATGTTTTATTACATAATAATTCTGTGTCTGACTCACCAGTGATTTACCGCTACTACTTATCATTATCCTTGAGTTTCTGAAATTCGAGGGGTGACCTATGAATTAGAGCTGCTGTATTTCTTTGTGTGGAATAATGAGGACCGGAGCAGTGGAGATTGTTGAATGAGGAGAGTGGTAAACAGGGGGAGAGTGGAGTGATGGGTTTTATAGCTGCTGCACTTAGTAAGGACACTCAATGGCTTCCGTGGCAACTCCATTTAGCTCTATTGATTTTGCAATTCTCATCCCGGGAGAGGTGGGGTAGAGCGGGATGAAAGGAGGCTGCCAAAGATCGAGGGAGGGAGGGAGAGAGAAGCTCCCATTTGCCACATCGATCCGCAGTCTGTAGGAATGTCACTTCTGACAGAAACCTTTACGCACCCGTCCACAGGCTCTGACTTATTTGAATTTCACGTGGATGCGCGCGCACAAAAATGATTCTTATCTTCCTCCCTTTTTTCAGTCTTCACAATGAACTGGAGGACGAATCACAGCTGTTTGTACACAGAACCCACTTTCCTGAAGCTTAAAGAGTCTATCAGCCAAGTCCAGTTGCCCTGAGGATATTTGCTCAATCAGAAAATCTTTTTCAAGTCATGTTGAAAATATGGACTCAAGTCACAAAGACAGGGTTCAGAAAACAGGGTACAAGCTGAAATAAACCAACATTTCTCATTGAAAAACACATGTATAAATATTTACGCCAAGAACAGAAGTAATATGTGACATTAAACCCTTTATGTGATGATACTCACACAAGATGATTCATTTCATTTCAAAACCCTTAGAAACCCAAGAGGACGTGTTTGACAAAAGAGCAAAGAATTGAAATTATACTGATGGCTGGATCAGGAAGTGGTCGCATGGTTGCATGAAATTTTAACAGAAAACATGGAACGTGCATCACACACACGACACTGTGGCAAAACTTATTTGCAAGTTTCAGAAAACTTTAAATGTTGCAGATCAACCACAAAGTGGTCCATGATGTGCAGGGATTATACAGAGTCCCACAAAAATAAAAACGGTTGTCCAATATAAAATGTTTATTTTTTCTATGTATGGAAACTTATGGCCCAGCCTGTAGTTTGGAGGCGAGTCCAGCCAGTTTTGCCCACCAGAGGCTATATATTTTTAGAAACAAATATCACTTCAGATTTGATCAGTATTTACATCTACACTGCCTGAAATAATAAAACATTTGTGCCCATCAGAAAAGCTGTGAAATCCCCTGCTGTTAATCGTCTCTGTCTGTGGTTAGTGGCAGCGCCACAGTGCGGGAGTCAACCAGCATCACATTTTCTGCTTGTCGGTAATGCATCTAGCTTTATCTGCCTTATCTACTTGCTAACACCATGCCTGTGGTACTGTAGATTGTTCCCTGCTTCGTGTTGATTAGAAGCCCTCGCTTTGTTTCTCAGGAGATTAATTGGATGCTGCAGACAGTTGTGACGCTGTGTGAGTGGAGAGATTTTCTCCCTGTTTACAATAGATATCAGGATGTGTTAAAGTGTTTAGGCAAACAGTGATTTGTATTTATCTCCTTCAGCAGAGACTAATAAATGCCTCTGATCAATTTAAAGATATTTTCTTTAATCAAGGATCAGGATGTTTAGGTTGTACTAAACGTTTTTAAAAGTTAAGCAAAAGCATTTAAATTGAGGAAGAGAGGGAGAGACAGAGGAAGAGAGATTCTGCTTCCTTTGTTGCTATCTAATTTTATATTTACTGAGGGTTATTGCAATATTGTGTGAAACAAATTGCTATATGTCAAACCCTTTCAGTATATTTTGTTGAAAGAAACTGGGAAGTTGTTAATGAGGCACAAGGTAGTACATTTTCAGGTTAACCACCAATTGTATTTGGATAATAACAGACGTGTTGCATGATTGTAACTTACAGCCACAGCAGCAAAAGAATAATTTGAATCAAAGTACACTCATGTGCTAGAGTGGCCTAGATGAAGTGTAGACTTAAGTACGATTGAGAACTTGAACATTGATATTCAAAGACATTCCTTATTGAATTGTACTGAGCTTGAGCGGTTTCGCAAAGCTAAACAGTACAGTGTTGCATTCTGGGCTTGTTAGAGGTTTCCTGTCTGTTCCACTAAACTGTTTTTTTTTTTTTTTGTTGTTTGTTTTTTTTTTTTTGCAAATGGTAATCAAAGAGACACAGTGACAGAAAAACAGGAGAAAGAGAAAGTGGAGACAGAACTCGGGGAAGGACTGCTGTATCCATCCCCGCTAAGAGACTACAGCCTGTGATCATGGCAAAATCAGACATTTAATTGGATCCAAATTAGCCTCCGGTCAACGAGAGATCCTGTCTGTCGCCCACAGCTTTCACAGTTAGTATATTTGTGATATTAATGAAGTTTCAACACTTAGAGGACATAGCTAAAGCCACAGCATCGGTTACAACTTTGTGAAGGAATGTATTATTATCCCCTTCACTTTGAAGCACCGTAGTAATGGTTACCAGTGGCTGTTTCAAATGCTGGCAAAAACTAAATAAATTTAAAATGAGGACTTTTCTGTTTCCTTCAAATCTTATTTTACTTTATTTAACTATGAAAGTCCCATTGAGATTAAAAACTTCCTTTTCAATGGAGTCCAGCATTTTAATTAGTAGTTAAATTGCAATTAAAATGCCATTATTAAAAACAATAACAATTTAAAGAATTAATCTCTAGTGCTCTCAGTCTGGACATAAAAGTGCTCAGTTCGTTTCCAGTCTTTTTGCAACATGTTTCATGCTAACAGAACTGAATAAGCAATGACTCTTTTCCCATTTCTGTGCAGGGAAATGAAACAAAGAGCAAAAAAATATAACCATTGTTTCAAATCTAAACTATGTCCTTTGGTAAATACTGGGGCCTTCACCGCAGTGCACATAAACTTTAGACCTAATCTGATAAAATTGTGGATCTCCCATAGTCCTACACAGTTATAATACCCATTTTAATCCCCAAAATGGAAAAACGCTGAGTTATGACATCACAACCCCATTCCCTTCATAATGCTTTTAACACATTTCTGGTTTTAATTTGTAAATAATGTTAAAAAAAAAAACACATATGATTTTCTTTCTATTTCACTATTAAGGATCCAGTAGAAGTAACATAAAAACAATAACATTTACATTTGTAAGTTTAATCGGAAATATTGCTGTAACATTAATGGTGTATGAATACTTTTTGAAAGAAAGACATTGTATTTTCACTTATTTGTGGCAGCACAGCATCAAAATGGATTTTCATTTACATTTCATTGGGTTTTTTGTATGATTTGTCGTCACTATTTTCCAGATGCATTTAGCTACTCAGCAGGAGTCTGTCTGCCTTAGGTTCCTATTATCCTTCAAAATGTAAATAACTTTCCAGTGTGAGTGTGTTTGTTCAGACCTGAGGGCGATGGATAGCAGCAGTGTTCGTGTGTCAAAGTGGAGGCACTTAAACTCATTGTGTGATTACCGTACATGCTGGGTGTGCCTCTCTAGCCTGTCGTCAACATACTAATGCACTGACAGCTTGTGCCATCCGTTCATTTACTGTTTCCTTTAAATCCATCAGCCTCATTTCAGCAGGAGACATAAACGCTTTTCATGCTGGTAGAAGAAAGGAACTTTAATAATGTGCAGATGCTTCTTTGAGTCGTTTCACTCTCTGGGAGTGAAACATTGACAAAGGGCAGAAGCAGAAGGTTTAATAAGATTGTAAAACAAAAGAGGATTCCTAAACATTGCAAAAAAAAAAACCACATATAATTTATTGTAGGATGTTAAGCTGTAGAGGTCAAAGTCTTTGCCTCATTTTTCTGTTGTGCAGCTGGCATAAATCGCATTTTAGAAAATGTAAATGAGTTTTTTTGTTTTAGACAATATTTCCTCACATTTTCTATTTTTACCTTTTTAAGCTTTTTGGTATTTTTTTTTATTTGATCATGATATTATCAAATCAAAACTATGTCCTTTGGTAATAAACAAGTTATTAAATAAATGCATGCAATTCAATTTACAAAATAAAATTCAAATAAAATTATAAATGTATATTTTTTATATGACAAGGTATGTTTTTTTATTCTTTTTTTTCACTATGACAATCAAATTGTCTCCCACATAAAATGCTGTTTCAGCACAAGAGAGGATCGGTGAGGATAGAGGTGAAAAACGTGAAAGAGAAGACTAAAAGGGACAGATAAGATAAGAGGAAATTAGGCAGGGGGCGACGATGTTAAGGTGGGGATAACAGAGGAAGGGGAAAAAATGAGGAAATTAGATGTGACAATAGGGCATGGACTAGGACAGATGAGAAGAAGACGAGCAGATACTGATGCCCTACGGCAATGATATTCATTCTCTAAAATAATCTGTCTTAAGCTAAATTGGGAAAAATAGCAATCATACTCCAACGTCAGTAAAACAAAATTGATAGCTAACAGAACTAAATGACATCATAGTATTCCAACTAAAGAGTATTGTAAATAAAATCTAGGTCAAGTAACATTTTCTCAACCTTTAATCCAAAACATAAAAAGGAGGAAGAAGAAGCAACAGAACCAGGAATCTACCTGATATTCTCATCATTTTCCTTGTGCAATTTCTGCCATGGTGCACATCAAACACAAGAAAACAATGTTTCCGAATCAAAGGAAAACTATTTCAGTATGCAGCATGCATGTTTCAGGGCACTTCTTTATTACCCTCACCATAGGTGATGTGCAAGATCGAACTGCAAAACAACCATCTATGGTTTATTGTTTACAACTCACAAGTTGAAATTTTGCCATTTATTTCACATTCATCTAGTTTTTGTTTATTGTTATGAATGAATTAGTCACTTGTCCAGGTTGTACCCGCCTTCTTCTCCATCAACCGCCTGAGATATGAACCAATGGATGGTTGGAGCTGCCTAATTTTACTGAAAGTCATTGGCTGTCATTCCCTAACTGTTTTAGCATCACATTGTGTTTTCTATCAACCTTCTTCAAGGCCTTTAAATTTGTTGTTTCATCTCACATCCTTTATTCCCACCTACTGCAAAGTTGTTCCGACTAGCAGCTGTTTGCAATGAACAAATCAAACAGGAACTTTTTAGATAAATCAACAAACATGCAGTTTCTCCAACTAAAACACATACGGCTAGTTTTGGTGCTCTTTTTGCTGTACACACTTTATTCTTCCTCTTCTGGACTAGAAAGCCCCAGTTTTTATTCATCGCGCCGCAGAGCAGAATTCCCAAACCTCTTTGGCTCATTAATGAAGCTGTGAGCAATTTGGAGCTGACTTTGCTTGTACTTTTGGACCAGTAGTGGTCTACATCTCGGAGAGTTCAGGCATGGAGCCAAATCTTTCTGCGGATCTTGTGATGTTGATTGAGGGATTTGGCCACCTGCCTCATCAGGACGGGCTGACTTGTCAGATTTCAGTATAAAAAGAATGTTTGTCTGCATCGTGCGCATCCATATCTGTGTCCATTTTTGTGTGAAGTTTTTACTGAGCTCCTAAGTTTTGCTTTGATTTGCTCAGCATGACTCAGTGTTTGATTTTGTAGTGATTGAAAGTAGGAAACCATCCAAACATTCAATGGCCTGGGCTGGATAAGCTGAGCAAGGAAATAGCAGAGTGGGTACTAAAGTCCAATTTAGTTCTGTGAATGAACCGACAGCCTGACTCTGGACTCTAAAGGTAGTTGCTTTCCTTCTTCTTCTTCTTCTTCTTCTAAGTCAGTTCCTGATGCTGGGAAAACTGACACATCCAGAAGGCTCCTGTTTATTCGTATTAGGCCTTTCTTTAATCCGCAGAGAGCAATCGAGTCAACATTTGATAAAATTTAGACTTTACGCACAGCTCTTAAACACTCATTACTTATCTACAAAACTGAGACCTACAGATGTAGAATTGGTGTTAATTTCTTTGTTTATTGTTTAAGAAAAGTTCATTAGATTCACATTAATCAGTCCGAAACTGACGGTCGGATTAATATTTAATAAATCCTTAATCATATGTAATTAAATACAGTTTGTTACAACTAAATGTTTCTGGGAGAGGAATGAGAATGGATTATTAAACTGCATTTTTACACACGATAGATTTGTGTGGGTGATCAATTCAGTATTAGAAGAATTAAAATGGATTCTGACAGTAAGAGCTAACGTGAAAGGTTTACTGTTTGCATTTTGCATCAGCTACATCTTATTTCTTGTTACCTAATTCACTATAATGAAGAACCATAGTGATCTCTCATTGCTGACACATTCGACACCCATTTAGTGAATGAATGATACATACATTAACAAGATTTATTAGATCAAATTGTATAGAATCCAACACTAACATGCCCTTCAGATGGTGTGAAAGTCCTCTAAATGACAAAAAACATTAAAATTAACATCTTTCATCCGTGCTTTATGAATCCCTCTTCATCCCTCTCCTGTGAATCCAAATGATCTTGACCTTAAGTGGCTTCCAGGCAGCCACACACAAATACTTTGTTGTTCTGTTTATGTTAGCTGATTTAAAATTCACAAATGCTGCCTATGAGTAAGGAGTTTGTTTTTATTTGGATCTACTCTGCCTCATCGGCCATATAAACCCTCTTAAAAATAAAAGATTTGAAACTCTACTCCATTTATTAGTTGACCTAAACCATTGCAGGTAGAGCCTAAGTATTTTTCTAGAGACTGAAAACCTAAACTATCAGTATAAATTCATTCTACAAACTGTAATTTCCCAGCTCCTGTTGGTGCTACCTCTCCTTTTTATTGGGGCCTGAGATGTAATATTTTGTCTTAAAACACTTTGTGGCAGAGTTCCCCAAGTAGACGGACTTAAATGTGAAGCTTTATTCTCAGCAATAAACCACAGCGGTGCGGCATTGAAATACACAACATAAATAACCTGGCTCAGCAAAGTAGGATTTAGTCTTTCTGGTTATTAGTAGGGGAGAAAGGGAAAGTAATGGAGGAAAGATCAGAAAGCTGTGTGTAAGAGTCTGCCAATACATTATCATGTACAACGAAGTTACAAATCATCTGAATGCCAGAAAGAGGTGCGCAGAGGTTTTATTCTGCAATCAAAGCTTTTTTTTTAAGGACCCAAATAACAACAAGCAACTATTGTTTACTAATTTTTCCATTTTTGGGAACAATTGGTTGAAAAAGAACAGAAAATCTGCTTTTTAATAGGAAAGGCATCTTTCTGAAATGCTTTCCAGTCAGGTTTTTTTTGGCGTCACCATAGCAGCCCTATTAAAATATTTAATCAATGCATGTCTTAGGAGTCTTTTTAAATTCTCTCTGCTTCTCGGTTGATTACAATGTGCTGCCTTATAGATTAAAACAATAGGTGAGATTTTCTCATACTACCTTCAGATCTTACTTTATGAACCAGAACTACTTTGGATCGTTTTGAAATTGTAAATCTGAGAGAACAAAGATTAGGAAGCTGCTGCGCTTAGTGGGAAGAGTAGCTTAATTTTCTCAGACTGTAAAAGTGCTTCGAGTGGTCGCTGTGATTTAAAAAAAAGATATGAGTTTAGTCCTTTCATGATTTACGTATTGGGTTGCACAAGGATCAACGCTGTTTTTTTTTTTTTAGCATCTCTTACATCTACATCAAAAGATAAAAAAAATAAAAATAAACTCTTTAGTGTTCACAGCTGTTACAGACAAACCAATTAAAACAATTGTTATAAGTCATGTCACAAAGCTTCTAAATTATCAAGTAAATTATCAGTTCCCTGCAAGAACTGAATTTTTCTAGATAAAGGACAGGATAAAATAAACAATAGTCCTGCACATTCTGACCATTTTCTACGCAAAATATACAAGTGTGTTCCATGTCAATGTGTGTGACATCTTGGTTAGAAATGCATTATGTAAATGTATAAGCATGTACATTTTTCAGTGGACAGTTTCATTCAGAGGACTGCAAAGATGGATGGCAACACTTACGTTTTAAAGGAGCTGTATTCTGCATTTTACAACGCAATTTTGTTGCACAGTCAAGTTTCTATGCTACTTTTAGTTGTTATAAAAATGCTGCATATTTAAAAATAACTTTAACAGAAAAATATAACGTTGCTGTAACTGTGTTTGCCATTTATGGCCAGGAAAGGTTTTGGAAAAATAGCTTATCAACTGTGAAGCAGTGTGCTGTCCATAAGTTGTGATTAATCATAGGTGTTCCAGCTTGACAGTCTCTCAAAGCTTGCATGTGAATAACGTGTATGAATCTAAGCCATAAATAACTTGATTGATTGTCTTAGTCCCTGAAAAAGCTTGAGGTCGTAACAACTCCTACTGCTGTCGCTGCTGTACATGTCAAACCAATCGAAAGCTGTAAGAGTAAAGAAATGTAGAGTGACTCTATGTTCAGCTGCAAATAAACGAAGAAGACATTTTTTTTTTCTTTCTTTTTTTTAAAGTCATAAAACCGAACAGACATCTAACATCGAAAGCACATCTGTGTTAAAACCTGTAGTCATAGCAACAGTTTAAAAGAGGAACTTTAGAAGAACAGTCATGGAGTTTGTTCATGGTTACCAAACAAACTTCTTCTGTCCAAACTGAAATAATCTACTTGAGAGGAAACTTTTTATCTCTGCAAAACATCAAGGACAAGTTTCAGCATTAAACTCCACACTAACGGGTCAGTAAGGTCTTCTCTCATGGAAAACAACTTTTGGGATGTTTGCAAAGAAAAGATTATTACTCTCCTGCATAATTATGTAGATAATCTGAGACCAAGAGTGTCAAGTCAATGAAAAGCAGTTTGGACCTGATGGAGTCTGCATTTCATCCTGAGAGAAAGAAAAAACAAACACTGAAGAAGCTGGAAGCAACTAAAAATGAGAACTAGTAGGGAGAGAATGATCTAAATGCAGAAAAGAATATTCTGAAAATGAACAACTGGAAGCTGCATGTAAATGTTTGAGGGGTAGCAGAGAGAGCTGAAGAAAGAAACTCAGACATTATCTGTTGACCACAATAACACAGAAGTTCTCCGAGAAAAGACGGAGCTGTTCAAAGATTAAAGAAAACAAGACAAGGCACAAAATACCAAAGGCTGATGAAGACCGGAAACACTTGAAGATAGAAAGGAGAGAAATCTGGATGAAAAAAAGAGATAGAAAAATCAGAAGAAAACACCCGAATGTTGGAAGAAGAGACAAAATATTTGAAAACGAAGGCAGAAATCAGGAATGAAGAGCTGCAGGAGAAAAAGAGGAGCCGCCTCTACTTTCTCATAGGGACATTTTTTTTAATCATAAATCACTGTGTTTTATTGAGAAAAAAAAGGTGGAGAAAAAGAAAGTAGGATTAAGGAGCTGGAGGCAGAGACAGAGCAAGAAGCCAAAGGATGCTGCTCTGCAGTCTGTACATCTGTAGCTCCCCTGTGGCCCAACCAGACCTCCAACTCTGCAGACCCTCTGCATCCCGTCTTCTCCTCTTTCCACTCACCTCATCCATCAGAATCTTTCTGCTCGTCCGTTTGACACCTTGAGCATCCTTCCACCTGCTTCTCCTGATCTGTCACTTTTCCTTCCATCCTTAACTTCATGGAATCCTTCTTCCATCCCCAAAAACACAAGTTTCTTCTTCTCACATCCTTCCTTTTCCTTTTCCTTCCTTTTCAAATTCTCTCACCCATTTCAATTATTGTCAGTAATTATTAATTATCAGAAAACATATATAGGAAAAGTGTTTAGTTGTAATGTGTTTAATATGCAACGCACTTTCTTTAAACTTGATTTACAATGTGCTTGAGTTCTTTCACCCTTAAGATGTAGTTAAACTAATTATGCCATTAAAATAATTAATATTTCATTAAATAAAAAAAGAAATGTTAACTGTGGTGGTAAATAAATAAGGATTAGAAATGCAGATTGACATGCCACAATGTTTACATTCATCCTCTCTGTTTGTGTTCACCTTTTACCAAACTTTTTTTTTTCTGAATTGTGGAGTAAAAATGATCAAGTCCAAATGTAAGCAAAAATAAATAAATGAAAAAACACCTGAAATGCATCTGCGTTTGTTTGGGCGTGGCATCGCTGCAACTGTGTCATTTTTGAGGGACTGCTCTGATAATTGAGTTCATCATAAGCAGGTCTTTAACCCGCCGTGGGACCAGCTCATTGGAGTGTTTCAACACTCAACGTCTTGTTACGCCGATGCTGAGGAAGAATGCTTTCAACCTCCCACTGATTAATATGTTTCAGGCAAGCTGTGTGTGTTTAAACGTGCCTCAGGAGCAGAAAGAAAACTGCTGATTTTATCTGCTAATGAGGTCTATGTGCAACGCATGTGCCTCTGTTATGCCACCGTAATTTCTGATATTTTGAAGTCTGTCAGCAGCTTAAGTTAACCGAGTGCTGCTGTGGATTCGGAGGTTAATACCTTGTAATTACAATAATCACATGTGTTGAGATCAGATTAATTTTAGTACTACAGCCACTCTGAGGCAGATTTCTATGGAAATTTCAATTCTTTTAGTGTTCATCATTCAGCTGACTCGCTGTAGCGCTCATGTTTTATTTAAGACCTTTGAGCTGTTGCATTTGGTTTGGATGCTTCCTGGAAAGGATTTTCAATAAATGCAGTTGCAGAGAGTATATTCCAAAAGCAACATAAAAAACTATGGGGAATAGTTTTTTCTGTGCGTGCGTGTGTGTTTTGTCTCTTTGTTTCTGTCTGGATTCTGCTTCCTCAGTTTTTACACCCAGAAAAAAGAAGTTGAGTGAATAACACAATAGCTACAAAAGAATTATCTTCTTCACTCTGGGGGGTCAAACTCAGAAAATCACTTTGCTGCTGTCAGATTTTCCCACCAACAGAACTTATTCAAGGTTTTCCCTGAATGTTTCTGAAAGTCTAACTTTACCAATAAGGCTGCAGGAAATATATATATGCCAGACTGAACCCTGCACTGTAAATACAGATACTTTGAGGTCAACCTTTGATTCCTACAAAGAGAAGAAGTAGCTTCTGTCAATTCTAGTTTTTTTTTATTAATACTTTGTTACAGTTTTCTGTTTTGATTCACATAATTTTTGTAAGTTTTATTGCTTTATTCTTCATCTAATAATGCATCTATGTCTTCTTTCATTCTCTTTTAGGTTAAATTTTGTCACAGACAATCTAACCATGATAAAGTAGGAGTAAGGGATGTGTAGCCCTTACCCTGACCCTAATCCTAAGGTACAAGTTTTTGAAGAGTTAATTGTTGTTTCATAAAATTTTCACTTCCCTTTATATTTGTTGGGGGTGTTTAAGTTGATGTTTAAGTTGGGGGTGCTTGTAGATTTAAGCTCTCTAATTTGGTTTTCCAAAACCCTAACCCTAACCCATTCAAACTACAAAAATAGATCACATCACTCCAGTACTAAACTTCCTACACTGGCTCCATGTAACTCAGAGAATAGACTTTGAAATGCTATTGTTAGTTTTTACATCATTAGTTGGCTTAGCACAAAAACACACTAAAGATCTCCTGTCGTTGCATCAGGTCTGCTCTGCGTACCCATGGTCAGAAACAAACACGGAGAAGCAGAACTCAGTTTTTGTGCTCCTCTAATTTGAACAAACTTCCAGAAAACTGCCAAAATGCTTCATTTAAAGGATATTTAACTTTTAATTTAAGGCTAAATACCCATTTAAGAATTTGCCTTCGACTAGAAAATCCTACACTAATGCAGTGGTTTTTGTAGACTAGATAAGAATTACCCTCATTGCAGTGGAGAAACTTAACTTGGACTTGATGCAAAAAACTTCAGATTTAGCGTGGACCTTGGTTGGATTACCAATTTATAGCCTTCCAGCAACTTTTTGATGCATTAATCAGTCACTGGAGTTGCCAAATGCTATCATTAAAAAGCAGCGCAAATTAGTAGAGCAAATGGAAGATAAAATGCAGACTGTCGTCTTCTGATTTACACCATATTTTGATTTGTCATTTATTAACAACTTCACCAAAAAAAAAACTTAAGTTTCTGACATTTGCTTAAGTTCTGCTGATTGAAACTGTTTATCTACATTGCATTTAGGATTGCTGTTGTGCTACTTACTAAACAAAAACAAAAAAACAAGCAGGGATATTACTGAACCTGTCTGCTTTTAGACATGGGGGAAATCTGGGGATTTTTTTCTGTTTAATATACAGAATACAAATCGTGTGATTGTAAAAATGCTCCATGTAAAGCTTCGCATGCTGAGTTTAGTAATTAGATTCCAAATAAATTAACTTTGCAAAGGAAATCTGCCAGTATTGCTCAGGATGGAGAGCAGGCGCACAGCCAGCTCTGCACAACGTGAGTCAAAGACACTTTTTAAAAATAAATTAACTTACTGAGCGGAAATTACTAGAATGTAATCATGCACGGCTGTTTCTTTTCCATTCTGAAATATTTCTACATTTATTCTAATATAGTTACTGTGGTCTGTACAAATATTATTAAATATGTGCATGCCACATGTAGTTATTTTAGAATCATTTTTATTTTCAGCCTGCTCTTTGTTGATTCCAGATTAATCGTTAAGCGGAATTGTTGTTTACAATCTGCACCATCATTTATTGATTAAAGAAACGTCATTCTGAAGTGATTCCTCCACTCTAAATGTTGTTCTTATCGTTTAATGAATGCCTCATCAGACTTTCTCTCTGTTAATTAAAAATCGTAACAAAAAGCACAATATTTTTTCTTCTTCAGCTCTTTTATCTCTTCTGCACCTGCTGTGGCAGTAGAGATGCTATCCATTATAGAGTTTAAAACATTCTTCATCAGCTGTTTCATGGTATTAATGTTTGCACACTGTTTATAAGTACCTTATAATTTTCCTTCTGCTTGTCAGTTTAACATCTATAAACACATTCTTGACTTGTGTTCTGTCATCATTAGTTTTCCGCTTTGTGTAAGCATCCAGGTTGTAATTATGACTTAAAAATGATCAAATGCTGCTGTGGCTTCATTGAACAACAAAACCACATTGTTCAGATTACACAGCTTGGATCAGATAATCGTTTAACTGCATGAACAGTAATTAGGCTTGGCTGCAGTGCAGAGCTAAAATCAACTCAGTGAAATCTTAACTTCTCAAACAAAAGCAGCAGAATCAGCATCAAAAAAGGGTCGAGACGCAGCTTATCAGCAACATCCCCGAGGCCCCCGCTCAGGCATGTCAAGACGTGCTTCACACAACAGAAGTGGAATCAAATCTGAAGAGACAAACAAAAGCAGCCCACGTATATGAGAGTGGGAAAATCAGGTGCTGATCTGCAGAAGGCTTCAGAACGAGATGGTAAAAGCTTCTGCGTGCAACTTTCTGTTTTTGTGTGTTGCTAACTTTGTCGATGAAAAGTGTTGAAGTTTCTTGAATACATGAGGAAAATTCTGGGCACGCTTTGCTTGTGCTTTTGTATTGTATTTTTGTGCAATATATAAGACTGCCAACATTAACGAGTTGGCGCATGCGATTAATTTGAATTTTTTAATACTACACAACGCATAATAATCAGGCTATTTTCTGTTTTGACCTAAATGTCTCTGTTCTACGGAGCAACAAAAGTTGACAATTTTTCAACTTTATTGCGTTGCATCGCTGCACATTTCCGTGTACGAATTGCGCCGGTTATCCGGCAGGATGAGGACAAGCGACACGTTGCATAGGAAACGAATGGAGAGGGACGTTTTAAATGAACGTTCAAAACAAAATGACTTCCTTGAAATCCTCCTGAATACAAAAACCTGGTAGAAACATGTCTGAGAATCTTTAGACATGCTTGGTAAAATATTTTTTTGAAAATGTGCATAAAGTGGCGGTTTTTGTTATGGGCTATATGGGCGGCTTCCCAGGGCGGCGTCAGAAGAAGTCGTCCCCTGAACAAGTTTGCTTCTACTTGCATGCATGTGTACTGGAGTAGTTTACCTTGGTTGCTGTTGAGTACTGGGAGACTATATTACCTGATTTCTGATGCAAAAAATCTGATATTTACTTCCATGTTAATTGGTTGGAGTGCGACAGGAAGGACTTGCACAACTGCATAGAAAAACATTTAAATAGGTGTTGGAAATCCTTCAGAGATTTATGTCTATATTGACCTATTTGTTTATAATTGACATCTTTTAAGTAAAGATGTCAATTATTTATGGTGTATCTTTCCATAATATTTGCTCTGTGCAGTGGATGATGTGTTTGTATTTATAATGTGAAGAGGGAACATGAGGAAAGAAAAAGGATCCTAATAGGGATTTCCCTAAAAATTCAAAGGCTGCTTCCACCTTTTGTTAAAAGTTTCTGGCTGTAGCTGCCACTCTTCTCTCGCTCAGCGCCTTTAATGAACACCTCATTAGTTGAAAACCTCATTAGTTGTCTAATGACATGGAGCAAATGATCCAGGGAAGAGGCGAAGGCTTTTTTACATCTTAGTTACAGAAGGTAGGATGCTCCTTCAAAACAGTGAATTGAAATAATCTTGCATTCTTACCAAAAAATGAAAAGGTATTCCTAGAAAACCTTTTTGAAGCTGTCCTTTTGCCATGCTTGTGAAGATTAGGCCTGATTTGCTTTGTAATAAGTGGGAACCTGAAAGACAGTCTCAATATGATGCTTCTCCCTGCTTTCCAGATCTGTGATAAGGAGTGGCACTACTACGTGATCAACGTGGAGTTTCCTGCAGTGACACTTTTCGTCGATGGCGTGACCTATGAGCCATACCTGGTGACGGATGATTGGCCAATTCATTCCTCAAAGATTGATACCCAACTGACTGTGGGTGCCTGCTGGCAAGGTCAGTATGTATGTATTTATGGATGAATGTATGTATGTGTACATAGAGGTTTGTTTATGTAACATGGAGCTTTATGCATTAAAGAAGGTGAAATCGGTCGAACGGCTGCTACAGCATGTTGTCAGAGCTGCTGACAGGTATTTACTGCTCTGTCAGATGTTTTATATGCAGCAGCGTATTTCATCTCAAGGCTGTGCTGGGCTTTTCCTTTTTATCACACAGAATATCAGAATAGTTTCCATTTCAATGCAAAAGAAACATTCTTATGCCTTTATTCATAATCCCATTTGTCATTTAGTTATTTTAGAGCTTTTTGTTGGCACCTACAACATTCAAATATTGTAAAATAAAATAAAAGTTAAAAAGCAAAAAAATCAGATTCTTACTAAAACTTCGTCTTCCATCCAAAAGAATTTCCTGTAAAGAGGCAAACGACAGACAGATCTTTCAAACATGATCGAAGTATAAAATCACACATATGAACAAGGAACGCAAAAGACACATGTTTTTGAACTACAATAATCATAACATGTTCAAAAAGGAGGGGGAAGAAGTAAAAAACTTATGAACTCCTTTCCCATAAACTCATAACATATTTTCAAATGGACCCTCATTATTAAATAAAAAATAAATAAACATGTTAATTAATTTTCCATTTTTTCTGGGTTTACATACATACATACCCACACGCACTCATATGCCTCAATTTACATATACACATTTGTGCTAACTTTCACCCGTATTTCTGTATCCTGGGAAAATGACCTCCTCATATTTCCTTTTAAATTGTACTAAATTTTCATTTTGTTCTATCTCCTCATTTAACTTGTTCCATAATTTTACACCATGAATTGAAATACAACTGTCAGATTGTATCTTTTAAAGTTTTGTTGATGGCACGTTCTTCTGGTTGTGTGTAATATTTCTACAGTCATAGAAACTCCTGGAGGGGAAGTCCTAAATTGTTTGTCGGTGTCAAAACTGCTTTGCCACACCTTCACAGTGACAAAAATGCAGTTAATGTTACCACTGTGCATCCATAAATATGCTGCTTTAGTAGACTTACTTATGTTAGCAAAATTATGTTAATTATTCATATTCATAGTTCATAAAAATACCTGAAAAGATTTTTCAGAGTAATTGAGAAGCAATACTTTAGGTTAGTGGGTTGAATGTCTAGTTTAGTCTTCCTTAATAAATACTATTTGTTAGCAATTAAAAGCAGTGTGAAATTAAAAGCCAAATGATCCTATAATTAACCAATGAGCTGTAGGTTTTATTAGTTTGTTACATTTTGTACGTTTTTTTTTTTTTTTTGGACCTGGATTCACTCTGAAACTGGTGACACACAAATTATATGGTAAGCAGCGACTGCTTTTGAATTCGAGATGTTGGAAATTACATTTGAATCCCAAACAGTAAGAAAGAGTGAGAAAGCAGGAGAGCCTCTGTTAGAATGCATTAGGGGATTAAGATTTCATACCCCGAGGCTACAAATGTTTCCTCTTTGAAGCGGGGTGAATATCAGCAGCAGATTCTGCATGTCATTTCCACCGACGGGAAATTAAAGTAAGTAGTGATTGCGTAGTGGGATGAATGCTGCCATGTTTATTACTTGAAAAATTGCACAAAAGTGCTTCACAGGGCAGAACGGCGCAGGAGAGATCTGTTCAGCAGCTTGTCTAAATAACACTCGAGACTCGTGAGGATCCTCCAACGCTTCAATCCTGATGTCATTTCGGCTGGTGTTTAAATGTTCTTTCATTCTGCGCCTGATTGCAATTTTCTCTGTCGTCATCATTTTTGCTTCATTGCCTCATCCAGCCCTCTCGAGCTGCTTCTTTCTATGAATCTTTGATTGTGAGAGAAAGCCCTGAAGGAAGGATTAGCAAGAGTGAATGGGGGACAAGTTTTCCAGCTATTACATCCCAATGAAGCCGCTTTAAGCTTCACTAAGCCGCAACTGATAACTTTGCAGGCCATTAGCAAGCAAGATTGCCTTTCAGAGTCTCTCGTTCCTCCATCCTCTTTTCCTCGCAATCAACAAAATGTGGAATAAAAACAGAAATTCAGGCTTTACTTTCTCTGCCCTCTGAGCCAAATAAGTTGTCTGTGGTTGCTTTACAAGGTTAAAAAGAAAAGTGTTTGAATGCCACAGATTCCAAGCATTTTCTTATTGGAGTAAAGCAGTCGACTTTTTATCGAGCCTGAATAGCAAATATGTGTATGTTTAGTGACTTAACTTGCCGAAGGATGTTCACATTCATGGTGATTAGATACCAAAGTAAAGAGGACAAGACTGAAAGAAAAGAGTGAGGCCATTACACACAGGAAGTGAAAAATATCTTTACATTAAATAAAGTACAACATGGCCTTCTTTATACATGGTACAGCCGCAGAAAAAAGCAGCCAGTGTAGTGCTGCAATCAACAATCCATTTCAATTTTCGTCATAAAATGCCAGTTTCCAACAACATTGGTATCTTTAAAGAAGAAGTAAAGATGCTCCAGTCAAATACAATCAAATCTGTTGTATTGGATTCAGTTATAATCCCACTCAGTTCAGTAGAGAGGGACTCACTCTATCTATAATTATTTATAGATAGACTCACCTCCTCTTCTGGAAGCTTATTGCTGCACATACCAGCAGTGTTTGACTCAGAATAGACCAGCTGCTGAAAAGGTAAAACACTGATTACTTTTTATTTATTATTGAAAGGTATGTTGTTTTTACGCTGACTGAATTCTACAGGTGAAAAACTGGAAGTCTGAAAGAGACTGAGAGACAATCCTGATTCAATTAGGGCATCTCTGTCCCAGGACAGACAAATTTGATCCAAACCAATTCACACTGCAAAAATAAGTTAAAATGTAACATTATTTTGAGAAAGTAATGTTTCAATCAATAACCTTTTGGATAATTGATTCTCAGTTTATTGATCGGTGTCTGCAGTGATGGGTCTAATTTAGTATTTTGGAATCCTAAGATGACAGATTTAGAGAGTGTCACAAAATGACAGCTAAACAGACAGAAAGAAAGAAGTTGATGTTTTAGTATTTTAAACAATCTTTATTACATCCAGATCACCGTAAATAGCAATATTAATTGTTGTATGAGTGCTGGCGATGTGCTACGGTCGGCTGCATGATCAGTGAAAAGCTATGATTGGGAGTGTTGGAGCCCAGCGCTGCCTATAGCTTAGCTAGTGTTTGGCTTCAGGAAAATGGAGCATTTAGCACATTTTAGGACCATTTTATATGTCTTAGCGGTGAAAATGACTTCCCAACACTTATCTCATGAATATTTACACTAATCACTCCCAGGTAGAGAGGAAACCTTGTGACTATCCAGTTATTGACACATAATATATTTTCTCCATGAAATCTTTTTAGTGGTGTCTTGGCAAGCTGGACAAGAGAGAACTTTTTAACTGCATAGGTGGAAAGGAAGGGAGATGATTGGCAAAGACGTTAAATGATTTCTCACTGCGCCCCAGCTTTCACCAGTTCATCATCTGTGATTCACATGTTTCATCTGAGTGCACAAACCTGAAAAATGCAATAACAAGAATCCACTTCAGATAAATTTCAGGCAGCTTGTTTAATTAATGTAGAAAAACATTTTACAGTGGACTGCAAGTGTCTCAGCATCAACATAGACAACGTAAATTAACTTTGTACTTCTGATTGTGCTGAATTTTAATATTTTTCCTAATGTAGCAAAAGAGGAGAACTTTGCGTTTATTCTTTCATGCATGTTTAAGAATTCCTTGAAACGCCCATGGAAACCATTCTGGTTTGTAAAGCACTTGGAGGAACCAAAACTTATGCTGCTGTGATTAATATGTTTCTTGATGGCAGATGGAAACAAGTTAATTAACCTTAGCTGATACAGTCTGCTGCTCGTCACTCTCTAAATAAAGGAAGAAAGCTCCTAAATATGGAAAATATTGCTCCTTGAAATAAAAACCTTCAAACTTTCCAAACAATATCGGAAACAGAATGAACCGTCCACTTTATTATGGATACAGAGCTAAAAAAAAGTCAAAAGGGTCAAAAGTTGAACTCCTGAAATGTTTATAATGAAGTTGTGAGCATTTTCACATGCATAGAGACTAAATAATGCAATATGTCAGTGTATGTGCATAAACAATAAACACTGTACTGAGATTATAATGCCTAATGAAGCACTTTGCCTTGTTCGATCCATGTCAAGCCGAATTTATTTGGTAATTGCACAAACGAGTGCAATTACCAAATAACCGTGTTGATACTTGACCGAAGTCAAGTATCAAGGCTGAGGCTATTCATTTACTTGAATCGGGTAAAATCTATTTTTTTCAGATAAAATGTTAAATTGTTGTTCTGGGAGGATATAAAACATTCACTGACCACTACAGTTCCCTGACTTTACTGAAATATATCCATCCGAAGGACGCTTTATGCCGCTGTGCCTTTCTCCAGGCATAAATCAAGACCTTTAGGACCCTAGGGTATAAAATAGTGTTTTGACACTGTAAAAACTATTGACAAAATCTCATGGTAAAAGGATTAACTGATCCAACATTGCAGTTAAATCTTAATGTTGTCTAACAAAATGATTGAGTTGTTGTTTTTCTTCTTCAGCTTTTGCCAATATTTTTCTGGCATTTTAGGAAACACTGTAAATAAGTAGGACTTTGTGGTTACAGTTGCTGCTTTCAGGACTTGCGTCAAAAGCGATTCTGTGCCTTGTAAGAGTCTAAGGAGAAGGACATAATCTTGGAGGAGAAGCTGCTGTCCAACTTGCTCAGGGCAGTATTTCTGTGATAGGATCAACTCACACAGGCCCACATGTGTACACACTCCTGTATGTTTCCCTCTGACCGGGCTGAGGGAGAAGTGAGGCCTCCACCTAAATGCAGGTTAGCTGCTCATGACAGTATTCATGGTATCTGTCTACATTTCCCCAGGCTGTTCTCTGCAAAACAGATGTTGTTCAAGGAGAAGTTTTCAGAAAGAAGTGACTTTAAATCTTGTTCTGTTCCAGAACAACAAAATAATTTGGACAGCTTACAAAAGTGTTGAGAAAGCTATGCGTACAAAAATAGGATGTGATTGTTTTGTAGAGTAGCGTGAGGCTCAGACAACTGGGAAAAGGTGGGATTCACACTGAGCAGACCACCAATAAAATCTTCTTTAAATACCCAGCAACTACTGTCAGGTAACACCGTTTTAAAATCCAGTGCTTTTGCAGCTTGCTGGTCTGGACCGCTCAAAATATTTTAAAGAAGTGTTAGAAAATGCAGAGAAGCTCATTTAAAGGAGGAAGTTGTAAGTTATAAAATATTCTAGTGTGTGAATATTTTTTTTGCATTCAATAGGGAGTTCTTTTTTTTTACTGTGTTAATTTGAAAGCATTTTCCTGGACAGTTTTCCGTTTTTATTGTTCTTGTATGTATTTTGTAGATCAATCAAATAATTTTATCTATCAAGTAAATCCAAGTAAAAATCTTCTCCATTTAAAAAGTGAATGCAAAAGGGAGACACTCTCCTAATTCAGATCATAATAATTGTAACATGTTTGCATGTCGGGTTTCTATTTAGATGGTGACTCTGCAGATGCAATCTGACAACAGATCTAATCATAAGTGTGTCATCCCAGGATCTGCTGTGCAGTTTACATGTTGTATAAATATAGTCAGTGATCCAAAAATACATACACTAACTTACTTTAAGTGAAGATTTCAGCCTGTGCATACATTTTTCACATTCAAAGTATAGAAATGAACAGTATTTCTGGCTCATGTTAAATTTGAAGAAATTGCTTTTGGTGTTTAAGTTTGAATGTAGTTAGAATATTTAATCTTCTGGTCTCTTGCCGGTCTTTTACTAGAATTGCCCTTTTAGCATCACTTCTAACATTGTTTCTTTGCTGCTGCCTCTTTTTTTCTTCCGTTTTTTTTTTTCTCAACACGCCGTGTTGTCTCGGTTTCCCATCAGGTGGCGAGGTGTCAACGCCGAGGTTCACTCAGTATTTCCATGGCAGCCTCTCAGGTCTGACGATCCGACCAGGCCGCATTGAAACCCAGAAGGTTATCTCCTGCTTGCAGGCCTGCAAAGAAGGCCTTGACATTAACTCCCTCGAAAGCCTTGCTAAGGACATAAAGGTGCATGAAAATACGAAGACACAGTCGCATTTTTACAAGACACTTTATCCTCTGTTTAGTGGTGTAGGGAATACTCATCACCTCATTTCTGTTACAGAACTATTACACTGTCACATGTAATCAGCGAAGGCTCATGTTAAAGCTAATCTGGAATAGATTTGAAGATAAATGCAGTCCATTACAAACACTTTTGATTAAAAATCAGGGCCATTGGTTACATAAACCCAATGGGAGGTTAGATTTTAAAGTTGTCTTTGTGTGCCCAGTTTCACTTCAACCCGGCCCAGTCAGTGCTGGTGGTGGAAGGAGAGGATGTGGACAGCATCAACATAGCCATGACCAAAGTCTCTTACATCAACTCTCGGCAGTTCCCCACACCAGGCCTCAGACGGCTGCACATCTCCACATCTGTACAGTGAGTCCTCAGATACTTATTGGATGCATTTCTTACTTTACTTGTAAGATGAAGCCCAATTTGAACATTACCTTATCTACTTTCCATAACTGCATTGTCCTAAATATCTGCTTATTTAAACTGGGATGTTGGACTACAGGCTCCCAGATAATCCACAATCAACCTGATGTCTTCATCATTTGCATTTCGAGGCTGTTCCAAAGTGTTTAGACAAGATGTGTGTAAAAGTGAAGCAATACGTTTTAAACATAAAATGATCCAAACCTATTCTAGTGGATTTATTCATCTTTATAGTGCATATCAAAGTTTATACACATAAAATGAAATAGCCACTCAAAGTAAGAATTGTTTTGTATATTGTCATGACTCTAAATGTTTTTGCTGTAGCTGAGAAATAAAACTGTAGGGATTTTTTTCACATCATCACAATGAGTTCTGTTATATTTTACCACCGCAGCGATAGTCATAGTAATTACCTCGGTTATTCAAGCACCTAGCATATTGTTATTGCTAGATTAATGCCATTTGGCTTATTTCCTCTGCAACTTCCAGTGTAAAACAGACTCCTGGGGTAGAACTGCAACTTAAAAACAGCCCCTCTAGGGGGTTAATACTTTTGATTTTACCCCAGAACTTTGGGATTGAGCTTCATTGAGGGAGGTTTGGGTTGCTTGATCTTAGTTAAAATTAATCTGCACATATTTTCTGCCTTAATTGTAACACATTTAAAATGATGCATCTCTGCCCTCAGCTGTCTGGTGAAGCAAAAAGTATGTTTAGGGTTTGGAAACATTTGTCAGTCAGGATAGTTTTCTAATTTAATCCTAGTTTATAGTCATCTAAAGTTCCTGTTTTTAACTCTTGACTAAATTTGAAATTACAAACTTGCACTTTTAGAAATCCCTGAGGTCAAAAGGAGTAATTCCTCAAGTCAAAGTAATATTTTAAGGTTTTTAAACTCTAATCTTGAAATTTTTACACTATTTATGTAATTATAAGGGCGGAATACTTTTACTTTGATTACTTACTTACATAAGTTGTAATGTGTTAAAATTTTTAGTGTAATTACTCACATTGTTTTCTCAAATACAAAAATCTTGAGCTGGAACTTCTGTACTTGCCTGTTTCTGGTACGGCCCTAAATCTGACGCACAAACGAGAACAATGAACCACAAAGCTGCTTCTCTCGAGTCTATAGGGGTTACTTTTGACTATTTAAGCTTAAATTAAAAGTAGTAATGAAACGTGAAAATAAAACTTTCATATACAGTTTGTAAAGGAGTTGGAAGAAACCAATATTGATTAGATGCTTTCCCCCACTGACTCATTGACTCATTCAGAAAATACATTTCACTCTAGGATGTAGAATCTGAATACTTCCAACATCTTAAATATTCAGATAATTTGTCCTCAATGTTGCAATTATACATTTTACACTTTCCAAAAATTTACACAACAAATTTATTATTATGCAGCCTACAGCATCTACACTTTCTACAGTCTCCTGAAAGAAATCGTGATACACATACAAAACACACCCAATCCTGTTCAATGGACAGCACAGCTACCACAGCTGCCAACAGTATCCCCATTGAAACGGTCATAAATTTGTCGATAGTTTCCATCGTTGTTCGAGCAATAAAGTGCAAAATTAGGATTCACGTTTTTTCTGATACAACTGGGAGATACCTCTGGTGAAGACTCCCTGTTTGTGAAATGACGAGTATGTAACAAAGTGTGAAGGAGGTACGAAAGCCTGGCTGATCTGTTGGGTTTGACTTTGTCTTCAAGCCATTGAACACTCAGTGAGATGGGCAAAAACAAACCATTAGTCCAAATTCAATTAAACCATGAAAGAAAAGCAGATGTACATCCAGGAAATAAAGCCTGATGGTGTTTGCACAGAGTACAAACTCTCCTTGTTCTTGCTCTTGTTTGTTGTTGTTATCCATCTGTTTGTGCTCTTTTAAATTTGGTTTGAACTCAATTGATTTTCAACCTAGCAGATCTTCAGGTCAGCCTCTCATTTTCAGTTTACACAAGCTGCCACATTTTCTTGAGATCTTTAACATTTGTATTTTCCCCCCCAATATATAAAATAGCAACATTTCTTGGTTGTTAGTTGCAGACGTGTTACACCTATTAAATTACATTATTCCATCCAGAGTAATTGCCTTATTGACTTACGTTTATTCAGTTCCATCTTGATTGAGTTAAAAATGGCACTACCTCAATTCCTTAAAGTAAAAAATGATACTGTATGCTACATTTATCTTTTATCTTATATTTAGAGTCCACTTTCATCCATATCACATCTATACATCAGAGTGTTTCTGTTCTTCTTTTGCCTTTACACCCTTGCTGCTCTTTTGTTAAGCTCTAAACGCGGGCCAGGGTCAGCTCAGACACACGTTGTTTGATAAAGAGAGACGAGCTCGAGGAACAACAGTCGCAGTTGTCTGACTGTGCAACGCTAACCCGCCGCTGTCGAGATAAAGCTGGCAGAGTCTTCCATGTGCTCTCTGCAGACATGTCGAGTCTGCAGCCTGTGATTAAGGAAAAATTTAGATTTTTTTTTTTTTTTTTTTTTTGTAAACACCTGATAGTGCTGTTTTGTTTCCAAACAGTGTTACTTGTTTCAGCAGTTTTTAACAACTACAACTATGTCAGAAATCATAGGCTTTATGGACATGGCCCGTATAGCCTGAGGCTTTGGCAAATAGCATCAGTTTTCAGAACAGGATGTACAAGAACATTGTGTAATCTATGGAAATCTATGTTTTGTTGCTGAAATATGAGGTCTCGCTTTCTTACGCTTCACTGCTGCATTCTTTTCTTTTAAATTTTGCAGTCTTACCTCTGTCTATCCTCACTGGGCTTTTCTGGCATATAGAGTTCATGGACTAGTTCCACATGACCCAGCAAAAATGATTAATATGGTGCTGCTGGGTGAAACGTAAAAAGCAAACAGTATAAAGGAAAACTAAAAATTTTTTTGAACATTTTAAAACAAGGACATGAACAGTTCCTGTTCATTTCAGCACAAATCTTAGGCTCCTCTTTATACAGGAATCTAACTTAAAATCAAGATCCAGGAGCAACAGCAGAATAAAATGAGTTTTATTGATTTAAACCCAAAAATATCTACCGTCACTGACAATTTATATCCCGTTAATTCTGTTACAACATTTTATTATGGAGAAAAGATTTAATTGAAGACATATAATGTTTGTAATTCTACCCCTTGAAATGTATTTAAACTGTTATGAGGTTACAATCACAAGCCCCAATGTGTGTTACTGGGACTTTTTGAAGTAAAATCATACTATAACATGGGTTTTAAGATTTTCTTTTTGTATGAGTCAAATTTAAAAAGTCACCTCATTAGTAAACAAAAGTCACTTGTATACAGCAGAATTTCAGTATAAATCCAGATGTTCTGTGAAAACCTAACACTGCACTGAGCACACAATTCCCACTGGGGAACATTGTGGTGGCAGCATCATGCTGGGGGATGTTATCCTTCAAAATGGGCAGGGAAGATTCTCACACTAAAATACAAGTCAGACTGAGCTACATCAGTAGCTCAGTCTGATTATGCACTTTTTTTTTAGAAATGTTAAAAGAGAAGTTGAAAGTAATTTGCATGTGACTTTCCCGATAAGTATTTTATCTGAAAACAAAATCTCTTTGTAGATCTAAATCCAGTTGAGAATCTATTATTAAAACTCAAAATCTATGTTTACAACTTCTCTGTCTATTCAAGGCTAAGCTATTGAGCCAGTAACAATGGGTAAAGGTTGATCGAGACATACCCCAAAGCTCATACAGCTGTAACGGGAGACAAACGTAGTTCTGCAGAGTTTGGACCGCATTTCAGTTTTTTTATTTGTAAATAATTTAAAGCCATGCATGATTTTCCTTCTACTCAAAACCTTTGTTCTATTTTGTGTTGTTGACATAAAATCTCGATAATAATACACTGCTGTATTTTTAGTTGGTGAAGGAATAACCTTAAAAAAACAAAATATTATTTTAGTCTTGTTCTCTATTAGAACAAGACGAGGCAAAAACGCATGCCGAGTATTGAGCACGTTATCGGCACCATAGGAGTCTATAGTTAAGGCTTTAGGTGAAGACATATAAGCCGTGCTGCTGTAACACCTCCTCTGTCCATTGGTCAGGTGTTTTGGAGAGGACACATGTGTATCCATCCCGGACATCAAGGCGGTGGTCATGGTGCTGCCACCCAGTGAACCCAGAATCACCATTTCAGGATCCAAGCAGCTTGTCAGGCCCGCCAGCGACCTCCGCAGCCCGCTGGGCGTGGCGCCCTTCAAAGAGCTTCGGATCACCAGCACAGTGATGAAGGGCGACAGCTTTGGTGGATGTGAGTGGACACACCTCTCAGCTTTTTTTTTATATCTGACATCTTACTCATAATTCCAGACCTTATCATTGCAAACCTTTTTTTTTTTTTCCTACTGGTATGTTAAGTAACTTTGTGGCTGTGTGTACAGTCCGCCGGCCAGGGGTGATGGAGGTGATGCATAACCTGGACTACTGTGATGTGCTTGTAATCGGAGACGAACTGGAACCAGAGAGAGAGAGCCTGGAGATTCAGCACAGTGCTTTACTGGGAAAACACCTCGACGCCACCAACTCCACCTCTGGAATATCAGTATATGGTAGCTCAACTTAACAACACTCATAAACCGTATCTGTCAGAGATCTTAATATAAAAATGTGGAAAAAAAACATCTTTTGTTTTAAATCGGGAGGTTAGGTGGAAATTTCCACTAATCTCAGTGACGGAAGCAAAGCAACACATTCAGCTTTGCATTTTTAGGTTGAAAACTTCCTAAAACAGATCAATAAATAAAGCTAGATCTATACATTTATTTATTTAAGTTGATTTCTAAAAGTCAAGTAATTTAAAAGGTAGCTGAATGGAGGCCAAAACCTGGGCAACAATTAGAGATTAAAAATGTGTGAAATGTCTTCCTTATTGTTTAAACGTCCATAAATTTTTACTTTCTTTTTAGGTAAAACTGAAGGTGAAACAAAAAAATATATATTTTTTATATGTCTTTATTTCCTTTTTTTTTTTAATTTTCAAATAATCTTTAGATTTTGTTTCAAAAGTAGCTACTGACAATGTGTACAAGTTTACAATGGTTAATATTCTTACATAATTGCAACATCTGCATAAACAATTAGCATTTTTATGAGAGCTGCATGTTTTTTGTAGAGCATGTATTACTTAACACCACCCCATATGAGCTCTGATTTATCCACATTTTTTTGTTTTTCAGTGTCATTATTGTTCAGCTACAGTCTGCACCAGAGACATCAGAGGCAGAAAAATCTTTTTAAGTGTCCTGCAGATTTTGAATTGGATATAAATGTAGGGTAGTTGCTGGCAGTGGGTTTTTCTGCCCACAGGTGTGGACTCCATGGCCCACTATGAGCAGGTCCTGAGACAGCTACGCTACAGGAACTGGAGACCTGCCTCTCTGACGGAGAGAAGGTTCAGACTTACCTGCTCCGAACTCAATGGACGTTACACCAGCAACGAGTTCAACCTGGAGGCAGGTTTTGGGCTATTCATAAATATTTTCTTTTTTCTCTTTTTTTGTACATTAAACTGTGTGCCTTCCTTTGGCCTCATCTTTGAGAATAATGCCTCTTTGTTCCTGCTTCGTTAGATCAGCGTTCTTCACCACACTGCACCCATCCAGCACGTTAATCACATGGCCGCCCAGTCCCAGTACATGAGACCGGTCCATCACCCGCTGATGATCCACACTCTGAACTCACACATGTCAGGTAAACCGAAAATGAAGAAGTGGATTGTTACATGACAGAAAAACATATCCTTACCTTGTTGATTGGTTTTAACACATCAATTTCTCCTTTTCTCATCAAACTTGTTCCCATCTGATAATAATTTGTGCTGTAGCTTTTTAAAACGCAGCTCATCCTGTCTAAATGTTAGACATTTAATTTGGCGTGCTCCTGACCTCTAAAATGTCACTGGACCCCATGATGAGATCGAGAGAGCTTCAGAAAGAAGGTCAGATCTGATTATGAGTATGGTAGAAGATTTAAAAAGGTCTCAGAAGAATCTGTAAGTTACTAAAATAAGTCTTAGAAGAAGCCGGGACCCATAGCAGTGTGTTGATATGGAGGTACATGTCCGTATAATCAGTAACAGACTGAAAAAGTTTATGTACAATGAAGAAGCCTGTGAGACTGAAGTTTTCCAGACAGAATGGAGATAAAACCATGACATGTGGAATCATGTTCTTTGGGCAGATGAATCTAAAATGTAATTATTTGGACACTGGAACATTTTGAGCATAAACCAAATACTTTATACTAGGAAACAATCATCAAACCATCTGTGAAACAAAGGTACAGGACATGACCATTTCACAATCATAGAACTCACCATGAATCCCATGCATGAGAGGATGTTGATAAAATGTAAAACCACCTATAAAAAATAAGTTGAAGCAGAACTAGACCCTGCAACATGGCAGTGAGCTAAAACGTGGAAGTAAATCCACCAGGAACTGAAAACGTAGAAAAGGAAAATGTCGTGGCGCTGTGGTGGCGCAGGGGCAAAGCACGACCCACGTATTGAGGCCTTAGTCCTCATGGCGGTGGTCGCAGGTTAGATTCCCGGCCTGTCTTCCCCCTCTCAAACTACTTTCAAATAAATGCCACTAGAGCCAACAAAACCTTTAAGGAAAATGTGAACAGAACACAGATCATGAGGAATAATGTCAAACAGCTGTAAATGTGGAGTGAAGGAAGTTCAGCCGTATCCCTGAAGTTATTCAGCCAAAGCTGGTGAGACTTGCTAATAAGAGGAAGGTTGTTCTGGTTGTTTTCCTCTGCTAGATAACAGTTCTGTTGATGCCTGTCAGAGAACCAGGCTGCTATTATAAATGGATTTCCTTGACAAATTACTCAATTACCAAATTTATGATACAAACAGAACATTGAACATGGTCAATAAAGAGGAAGTGGTCAATTGACTCCAGAGAGAAAACTTTCTGACAAGTTGCAGTTCAGTTCACTTTCTAGGTGGACTCGTCAGGTAGACACGAAGTAACCATAAGAAGTGACTGACCTCAGTAGTCGATGATTAATGTAGGTTATCCTCATTACCAATCTCTAAAATGCTTCCTTTGGGGAGCATTTTAGAGATTGGTAAAATGCTATCTAGAGAACTTTGAATCTAGAGTTCAAAGTTCTCTAGCTATTTAAATTAAACAAAATACGATATTAATTAATAAACTTTCCTGTTTTTAATAAAGTCTCTTGTTCTGTCGTCTCCTGTTCTGTCCTGGGCTGGCACTAGATTGGAGAAGAATTTGCTGTAACCTACAGAAGACAGTTTTGTAGGTTACCGTTGACATCTGATTTGTTTGTGACAGTTTTTGCAAGTCCATTTTGATGCATTGTTACGCTGTCTGCAAGTTGGATTATAATGATTTGCTTTCAGTGTAGTTTAAATGCAAAATGGATTGGAGACTACTTATAAAGCAGGAGTCTTCATTTTGATGCTAGGTTTATAACCAATGAGACTAATGAGTTGAAATAAAAGGTTAATTCATGTACATCTTGTTTCCTTTTCTGTGCACCTTTTTCATCCCGATAAAATTGCTGGCGCTCTAATCTCCCAGTCAGGATTGCCGGGGCGGGTGCAACCAATCAAAACGTAAAAGATGTGGCTCACAGCAAGAAAAAAGAAAAAAGCGAACAGCTGATATTCCAGCTACTTGCTCTTTGAAGAGTTCAGTCTTGTGTACACATCCTCTGTGCATTCAAGAGTGATGTTGGCGCTGCACATGATGTATTCACTGAATCAGTTTCCACTGAACCTTGTCGCACTTATCTCTTATCGTAATCCCAAGGCTTGGGCTGCCACCAAGCATGAACATCTTTTGTGCTTTACATGTTTCCAGCTTTGTCTCTTATTAAAAACACTTTGAACGCTGCTCTGTTCCTCACAGTTTATAATTGTAACCAAGCTTTTCTTTTCTCCGACAGGTCCAGCGCCCCCTGCAGCCACAGTTGTCATTGTGGTGTGCATCGCCGCCCTGGTGATCATTGTGGTGATCGGGATCTACAGGATCCACGCCACACATCAGGAGGGCTCCAGAGATGAAGAGGATGAAATCAAAGATCCAGCGTCGGACTGGGAAGGCTCTGGACTCAACATCATTGTCAACCCCATGGAGGTAACCTAGACCATGTCAAGTCTTCAGCAAGTTTATTTATCTCTGGTGCAATGAACACAACCGCTAGTCTCAGCGATTGGATTTGAGATCTGGATTTTGTTGTCTAGGACATGAGAGGACCCCAGGCACTGGGAGAAGCTGTGAGAGGAGAAGAATGTGAGGAGGAGGATGAAGAAGACGACGCTGAGCTGGTGGGAGGCATGACGATCGTTGAATCAGACAGCAGTGATGAAGACGAAGCGGAGAGGAACAAAGGAAGAGAAGAGGTTAATGGGAGAAAGCAGAAGGGGAAACCTGAGTGGGACAGTTCATGTGGAACATACTAAGCACACACAGGAATCAGTCTACACAAACACAGTGGCTTTATCTCTCTCTACTGCACACACACACACACCCACACAAACACACGCATACTCTATGTAGGCATTAACACATGCTTGTCACAGCTACAACATACACACACACACCCACACATAAATTGTCTGATAAAATAAATTACAATCTTTTGCTGGAAAAATACACAAATTCTCCCGTGTTGTCGTTTTTGAAGTAATATCGCCCTCTTCTGGACAAAGTCAAACATTATACAGTTAGCTGCAGTGCCACAGTGCTGGAAATCATCATCAGAGTATTTGTCATTATTGCCGCCTCTGTCAGTGAGGCAGAGCAACCATAAACATACAAAATAAGCACATGTGTCATTTCGCCGTGTGTGTGTGTGTGCGCAGACAAGTCTGAAGGTTTTCTTCATAGCACATAAAACTCATCTCTTGTCCTAGAATTTAGAACAGTGTGTTACAAAAAGTATTCATACTCTAAACTTTTCCAGTTATCTCAACACGTTCCAACCAAACTTCAATGTTTTTAGCTGGGATTATACGTGATAGACCGACACAGAGTGACACTTCAAGCCATCTGCATCCTCTAATGTTTTCTATCAACTTCTATCCATCTTCCAAAGACCAGCTTATCGGTCTTTGACAAATAAGAGCATCCTGACAGCATGATGCCGCCTCCACTATGTTCCCCCCTTAAGGGATGATGTGTTCAGGCTGATATGTAATGATGGCAATGGCTTCCACACACGCAATTTTGATACTTAGCAGAAATTGCAAAACTTGCTATTAAATATGGATTACAAGAAAACGATGTAAAAAGTAAACAAATAACATATTCTCATTAAGCACCTTTTTGAAGTTAAAAAAAATATATATTCAGGAAATTTGTATATCGACAGATTCTCCCACCTGAGCTTTGATTCTCTGCAGCTCCTCTAACACTACCATGGGCCTCTGAGCCGCTGCGTTGATTAAAGCTCTTCTTCCCAAGCCTCTTAGTTTAGGTGAAATCTCATTTCCTGGTTTGTTTGCAGTTTTGCGTATGCATATTGCAAATTTAAATGTCGAGATGATGGATGGAACAGCACTTCTTGAAATGGCAGAGTTGCAGTGGATTTCATTTATCTCCACAACATGATACTTTTCTTTCCCCCTTTCACATTTGTTAAGTCGTTTGTCCTGGTTCATCACGTAGAATCCCTTCAAAATGTGTGGTTATAACAGGACAAAATGTGAAAAAAAGTTTATAAGCTATGAATACTTAAGCAAAGCGCTGCACACATGTCCTAACATTACTTTTTGTATTCATGTCTTAACCGCATTGTCTGCAAATCAAATGTATGAATACATGTGTCCACAGATTAATATATGCATAAAACTTTTAGATATAGATTATTGAATCTAAATATTCTGTGTAGTGTAGCGATGTTGTTGCTCAATGTTCGTCATCCCTATCTGCAGTCTCACGCCTCCTTCTTCTGCATGAGCAGTGCTGTGGCTCTGTGGCCTCCGTATCGTCAAGAATATAGAATCTCTCACTACCAAACATTCCTCATTTCTTGTATGTTGCATACAGTGTACATGCATCAACAGATTATGCGTAGCAGCCATCCCTCTTTTAGTCCGGCTAGGCTTTTAAAGCTAACTTAATCATGTTGTTTTTATCCCAAAAGCTTTTCTGTCTTTAATCGCATAGAGCTACTTTAATTCAAACCTGAAGGCCAATACTGGCCTCAAACCGAAATGTAAAAAGAGGCAGATTTTAAAAGTTGTGGATTCCTGGTTTGGTTAAAGCAATATGTAAGTGAGTCTACAACTTACACAGGACTTTCATGATCATAGGCATCACCATAATTACCACCCAGCATCACCCTGCAGTAAGGTTGAACTCTGAGAAATAGCGGTAGAAGAGATTTTTATTTTTTTAAGTTTAAATGAGTTTAAATGTAATGTGTAAACATGAGTCAGTCTGAGAGGTTCCCTCTCCATCTCCTCATAACCATTTCAGCCTACAGTGCCAATCAGAAATTTACATCCACTCACCATGAGCATGAATATTATATCACTTTTGGACTTCATTTACACCTATTAACACACACTCACACTGTTTTATTAATTTTAAATTCAAAGCTGGGTGCACTAATTTGATTTTCTTTTGAACTTTCTCTAATACACACAATGGCAAAATAGATATTAGGTCAAATATGTGCATACACCCTAAATATTAGAATAAATGTCTCTTAGCGTCTTGCAAATAAATCAACCAAACGAATGATACACTCATGCGGATAATGAGTGAATGTAAAAAAAACTGACCAGAACTATAAACATTCAAGTGTTAGTGCTTTCCACCCACCCATTGAGACAAAAGCAGTTTATATCCTCTTGCATTTCTGTAGATGGATGCTTGTTTAAAGCAGTGTCTCTCAATTCCGGTCTTCATGCCCCCATGCCCCCCTGCACTGCATGTTTTAGATGTTTCCCTTCTGCCTCACAGTTGGATTGAATCTGTGGGTGATTAACAGGCTTCTGCAGTCCTTGATGGTCATAAAATCATTTCAATCAGCTGTTCTGGAATAGAGGCACATCTAAAACATGCAGAGCCTGGGGGAGTGAGGACTGGAATTGAGAAGCGCTGGATTAAAGGGAAGAGCTGACGTGAAAGTTTTTCAGAGTTCACCTTCTCTAAAATGTTTCCATAATCCAAATCTGCATCCTAATGATAGTCTCACAAATCCAGCTTTTAAAATGTACATTTAGTTTCAAATGAAAGGTGATCCACAGAGCACATTATGCATACGTTTCCACTGACCGAGCAGCCCTGCTTGACGACAGCAAACCCTCCTCTGTAAAATCTGTGGAGTGCCCCTTTAAACTTCCACCCTGAACCTTGAGAGGAAAACTGTTTCTTGTTCTGCTGACCTGCCTCCATCCCTCCAGCTATGATGGAACCAGTCATTCTTAGCTATGATGACACCTTGAAATCAACCCTACAGATTCATATTAAGTGTCCAGTATGAAGAGTTAACCTGAGGCTAGAGTGGCAGGAAAAAACCACAGCTCCGTTCCCCGCCCCTCACCTGTGACGTAAGTGCTCTCTAACAGACATGTCGCGTGTCCACCTGTCCTTTAAACACCTGTGCTCGTGGTGTCACCATTGTGAAACAACTGCCCTGTTTTCTTTATCATAATATGCTTCGTAAACATTAAGGATAAAGAGGTTCTTTTACATATAAAATGAAACCCTGTAAAAATGTTTAAGACCGTTATTTTATATATCTGTTTCCATTTCTTTTTGTAAACTAAATCGTTGGGATTTATCTCCGCGGGATTATCTGGTGGTCATCCCACGGCTTTCTGTATATTGATCAATAAAGAATTGTTTTAGACTCTACTCGGCTCTGCTTCCTGTTTCTGTGGCGTCCGCGTATGTTAGTTGTTTGGATACTTAAAGGCTCATAAGCTGCTATCACATCAGTTAGCAAGCGTTCTGAAATTCACACCTTTCTGGATGTTTACATTTGTTTTGATGGAAAACTCATGTTGATGTTGATGCAGGCAATGTCTTTTACATATCTCACAGCATCTGTTCCAGCGTTTGGGCCAGTAAAGAATATTTTAACCTTAGGTATGCAGTTTCTTTATTTGCTCTTGTCAGAAGTGAACCAATTTCTCTGCCAGGGTAAACAGACATTAAAGAGAAAATTCAGATAGGTTCTTTTAAAGGTTAATAAGCACGTAGATTTCTTGGTGTCTTTAGTATTAATTCAGAACCGGAAGCTAAAAGCCATTTTTATAGAAAGAGGGACATTTCAAAGTAGCCTTTAAAAACAATACTGATCTCAAACACAGTGACTTATATGAAAGCTCGATAACACTTTATTTGAAGGGGTGTGCATAAGACTGACATGGCACTGTCATAAACATGACATAACACCTGTTATGAACATGAAGGAGTCTTTACAAATGTCTATGACTGTTGTCATGAAGTGTCATTCGGTAAATATTGACACTCAATGCAAAGTTGCTTTAAAGGTTGGATTAAGAGTCCATTAAAAATTCCAACTTTGAATTATTTGGTAAATAATGACACTTTAATGCAAAGTTGGCACTTTTAATGGACTTTTAATGCAACTTTTAGAGCAACTCTGCATTAAGTGTCATTACTTACCAAATGACACTTCATGACAACAGACATAGACATTCATAAAGACTCCTTCATGTTAATAACAGGTGTTACGTCACGTTTATGACAGTGTCATGTCATTCTTATGCACACCCTGTCAAATAAAGTGTTACGAAAGCTCTTCTGATAAACATTTAGCAGTCAACTATTTAAGTGGAGATCCACATACTGTTTGTGCTTCCACTAAATCTGCTGGAAATGTTGCAGTTTCGTACTGTACCGACTGCAGCGGCAGTCCAGTGAATAAAAATCTACTTTTAAAAACAGAGAAGAGAATGTTGCGTCGTTGTGAGAATGATGGAGATCAAATAGATTTCACTCACAAGTCTATCTCCTGTAGCATCCCAGATTTTTGTGGTGAAATATAATCATGGCTGAAATTTATTTACACGGAGCTGGATTTCACAGACAAGGGGAGAAATACAAAATAGAAAAAAATATATAAACTGGCGCCATCAAAACTATCAGTTTATTGTCTTCATGTGTCTCTGAAAGTTCAAGTCTGAAGTCATTTATCTGTTTGGCTCTTCAGGATTAAAAAGGTTTGTGTTTCTTTATATAAATACCGTTGGGGATGCATTCGGTGTATTTCTCATTTCGGTTTGTCTTTATTACTATTGCTCAATGTTTTTACTTAGCTAGACAAATAAAATAGGAATATTCAGATACTTAAAGGGGAAATATTGGCAAAATTTTGCTATAGAGTCAGAAGGCGTAGTGTAGGGAAGAGCAAAACTTTCTTGAAGAGACATAGGTCCAATTTAAAGGCGCTAAATTAAGAAGACAGTTCTTGTTTTTTAGTCATTTTTGATTTATATAGCATTTTTATAACAACTGACGATAACATGGCTACTTTACTGTGCTATAAATGACTATGTGGCTGGAAAAATTAATGCTGTTCCTTTAAAAGCCTGTGTGCTGATGATTTTCTATGGTTTATAATTTAAAGAGATGAAAACGAAGGATGCCAAAAAGAGAACGATCTGCTCTTAGAAAATCTTGATCTTGTTAACGTAGAAGGGAAAAAAAAGAAACTTTAATTTGGAGGAGGTTCTTCAAGAAAAGATAGAACGAGCCACATACAGAAATGTCCAAGCACAGAAAATCCCTTTTCACCAGCTTAACGACTCAACCAAGTCAATAGCTATTAACCGCATTCTTGGCTCTCTGAGGTCCGTTTCAGCATTATTGAACATGCAGTGCTTATCGGTTAAAAAGCCACATTAAGCTACTAATTAGTCGATTGTATTTCTCCCTCCTTGGGGATGCAGGAAGCGTAGAAATGCACATTCAGCAGAACTGAGAGCAGAAAGCAGCGTGGCAAGACTTCATCTGCTGAAGCCCTGAACAGTCAGTGTTAAGTCTTCATGGGACTTTAACTTTAATGGTTACCTGTCTGATAGTTTCATTATTTTCTGGAACCCAGACAGAAAATTGCTAAAAAGAAAAAAATGTAATAATTCAGCGTGATTTTATTTTACAATCTGGGGAAATTGCATTGACATCGAAATAGATGAAGGGATTTTACTTTTCAAAATATATGGAGAGATTATTGATAAATGGATAATGGATTATAATGGATATGGATTTTTAAAAAAACCTCAAGAAGATGTAGACTTTTTCTCCAAAGTTTGGAGGAGAAGGTGTTATTTCAAAACACACATATGTGAGGTCAAACACTGATGATGGATGGGAAGATCCCTCCACTCTTATTCAACCCACTGTTGTTTCATCAAGTTGAGGCCAGGCAGGTTCTTTAAAGTTACTCATCCCTTTAGTTCTTGTCTGACCAGGTGGTCAGCAGCACAGGAGCACCACAGGGGACTGAACTCTCACTAGTAGCTCATCAGATTCTTGACATTCACAGGAATACTCAGATGACTCTGCAGTGGTTGGGGGTACAGAGAGCTGGTGGACCGCTTTGTGGCACGGTGTGGAAACAATCATCTTTTTAATATCTAATTAAAAATCACCTTTCTGGGTTATAGATGTGAAATTGTATCTCCAATTTGAGCCTTTTATTCATTGAATGAATGACGGTTCTTCTACAAGGTTGAAGGTTTTAAAACAGTTATTCGATGGTTGAATTATTGCATTTTGGTTCAATTTTATTCTAGCAGTCTGGTGCAATATAACAGGCTAGTACTGTATTAATTGACTTGTTCACACCTTCATAGCAAGAACAATCATGTAACTGGGACTAAAATGATTTCCACTAGCTTACTGGTGTGGTCTGTTGTCATCTCCTGTGTAGCGTTTAATTTTTATAGGTCTTATGCCACCGTAAAAAGAGCCAATCGCTGAAAACAGGGAAATAATGATGCTCGTGTGTGTGTGGGAACCCAAAGTGCGTGAGGAGGACAAGCTGCAGACGCAACACGGAGGTCTTGTTTGTTAAAGTGCCTGTGCTTGTTTGAGGTGAGCTTGACATGTTCCTGTTTTAGCGAGAGTCTTGATCCTCCAGCTGGAGGAAGCATCAGATGCTGTTGGATTGAAGTAATTTGCATCTTTCCTCCTTGAATGTGTTGTATTTACCGCAGCAGGAGTGGTGTCAGAAGCTGAGTTACTGCTGACTTTAAATACTGCTAAATGAACATCAGCAAACAAAAGGCAAATTTGCAACCCAGTTTTCCCTCCCTTAGCATGTACACAAGATTAAAACTCACTGAGACAAAATTAAAAATGCTGTAGCGGCCTGAACCCTCGGCGAACCGCCAGGCCCATTTCCATCTTCCTGTTGGTCAATATATTATTTCCTTTGCTTCAAACTGGCTGAGGTACTGTCTTTGCATAATGATGAGCGTCACAGCAAGGAGTTCTTAAAACCACATGTTGCTTCGTTTGTGCTTATCGTTTGCAAGTGGATTGAAAGAAAAAAGGCGATGAAGCGTTTTAATGTCACTTGGCTTTTATTCACATTTCATACTTCTGTCTAATTGATTCCACTAAACACTTGAAATGGTCCCATTCTCCTCATTCCAACCAGTAAAAACAGAAGATAAGACCATAACCTTCGCAAATAATAATAATAATAATAATAATAATAATAAAAGCAGCATTGAAGTAACAAGTTTGAATTTCCGTCTCCCTTCATCGTCAGCATCGTTTTAACAAAATCAACCTGAATGTCACAAACACACAGCTAGCTTGTGATAAATAAACCCTGTCCATCCTTTCATTATGGGATGGAAAAGGTTTTATACTGAACAACACAAATATAGTTGGAAAAAGTGACTTAAGCCATTTTTAAGGAAGTAGAAATCGATTGGTCTTGTGGTTGTGGACTGGTCGTCTATATTCTGTGCGGATCCAGCAGCCCACCTGCTGTGCTTCTACAGCCGGGTCCTTAGGTCCTGCTACAGCCTCTCTTATAGATCCAGTCTAACTCTGGTCCCCTAAGAAGTGAAAGCAGTCGCGTGGAGAGCTGACACACACGCTGCTTGCTACCAAGTGAGCTACAGCGGGGAGCTACAAACAACAGCCGGCCTCTCTTTGCGCCATGCAGGCAGAGGCAGACGCATCTCTACGACCGATGGCTTCCACCGAAATAACTTTGGTCGTGATTTGACACTGTTGTAAATGGATTAGTGTCACGTGAGGAATGATTTTCAAAGAAACGAAAGACTAGTTCTGCGACAGACTGGGGACCTGTCCAGGGTGAACCCCGCCTCTCACCCGGAACGTGGCTGGAGATGGGCACCAGCAACCCTCCCGACCCCACTAAGGGACAAAGGTGTAATGAAAATGGATGGATGGAAAGACTAGCTTAACCAAAACGAAAGGTAGATTTCTTCTAACTGATGGAGAAATGAAGCCCCTTTCAGACATGTTTCTGAAGATGAAGTTGTGATGGAAAAGTCAAATTTACCTCACCATTTGGATCTTCTGTCTTATTTCATAGTATTTCCCCCACAGTTGCGTAGTGTGGTATTGTGAATTAAATTCAGAGAATTTTTTTTTTCTTACTGCAATTTTTTTTCATAAGTTTAAAAACCTTTGACAGTTATGAAAACGCCACTGGACATGTAAGCAATCTCTGAGGGTGATAGTAAATCATTTGACTTAACTTAAAAAACATTGTGATTACTTCTATAAAATAGAAGCAATCATTTGAACTTTGCCTAAGTTTTATTCAGTAACTTAAGAGAATGTGTAGTTATGCACTGACAGGATGCTAAAAAAAAATACCTTTGTGTTTGTGTTGTGCATGAATGCATAAAAAAAGCAAATATTTGAAAACATTGGACTTAATGTTTTTCACATGATGGACAGAGCGCATCATGTGCGCTCTGTCCATCATGAGATGGACAGAGCGCACATTACACTTCACATAAACACTTCACTGTTTATGTGAAGTGTACGTTCTGTGAGCAAAGAAACTTGGACAAAGAGTCATTTTTGAATTTTTAACCAACTTCAAACACATTTATCTAAGCAACAAGCACATAAGGTAATTAAACTGAGGTAAATAGGGTGCAAAGACCAGCTTGTAAATGCTGCAAAATGGCATTACCTTTATGCACTTAAAGACAACGATCTATATAATTTTAAAGATGAAATTAAGTAGAAAAAAAAAGAAAGCTTATGTGGGGAACTATGAACATGTTTTATTCTAGTTTTAACCTTTTATAGCCCAAGTTAGGACTTTTCTAAGGCGAACTTTTCACAATACTGCAAATTAACCATCATATCTGTTTAATATAAAAATATTTAATATGTCAATCAGAAATTCTAAAACTAATAACTAATTAAAGAGTCACCAATTGTGAGAAATCACAACTAGTTCTGGTTTTGTAATTTAATGTCTCATGCTGAGGAGTCGATTAATAATATTCTAATTTAAAGTGTTAAAAAGAAGGATTAAGAAGAGTGCGATAAACAGCATTAAATCTCTGAAAAGGGCTTCATTCTCTTCAGATAATGATGTATTGTGCTGATCTGGACACACACCTCCCAGATGTGTGCTGATGTAATCTGTCTGCAATGTGAGCTGATGGACAGACCTGGGGTCAGTCACATAAATATAACATCAGTGCTAAAAATCCTTTTGGACATTTTTGATTCTGCCGCCGGCCACCTGTGCCAGTGTGGATTATGAACAGACATCAGCTGCAATGATATGGTCAGTGAGTGTATGTCAGAAAGGCCTCCATGGATGGGATTAGTGTGCTTACTTTCTCCTGTTTTTTTTCTTTTTATTGATATTATTCTCACCACTAGATGGCGATGTTTGCTTTCGCCACCTAACAGCGCTGTGCCATCAGAGGATGGGCTTTCAGTCTGGATGAAAGAGACACTGATGTGACGCTGTCATCAATAATTTATTTCAAGTCTAAAACCAAAAAGAGCAGTCTAAAATAAAAAAAAAAGAAGAAGAAGCTGGTGTGGTCCGATTGTTGGAAAGCCTGAATTCCCCCTCCTCCTCCTTCCCCAGTTCGTCTGCCTTCGTCCTTAACCGTCCTTGTATGGATTCATGAGAGCTGCGGTGCTCCAGTGTGGACATTCTTCAATCAATCATCCCCTCTGTGCGACCTCGAGTTCACCCTTTCATCGTCCATCTGCAGAATCTCTGGTGGCCTGCTCTGTGTCCTTGTTGTCCCAGTTGGATCTGCCGGTGTCAGTCACTGGTACTGGAGGTAATTTTTGAGGGACTGGGGCAGAGGGAGGCTCTCAATTTCCTTGAGCCGTTCCCGACCCAACGCCAGGCGGGCCGCACGTCGACACAGGTCCATGAGCGGCAGGGGCTCAGCTGAGGAGAGCGGAGAACAGAAAGGGTTAGAGAAGCTACGTCAAATTGTCTTTTCAAACATCTACAGCGTACCTTTATACTTGCTGAGTGAATGAAAGACCAACACAGCGGCTCTATAATTATTTACATGCATTACTTAATGACACATGTTGCTAATGACTCCACAGCTTATGCGCAACTGGATCATTAGTGCGCCACACTGAAAACATAAGCAGACCAATGTTTTTTTTTCTCTCAGATGATCACCGCCATTTCAGAGGAATCGTTAGCGAGGTAACAGATGCTACAGGCTGCAGCACAACATTAACAGAGGAGACAGGATGCTGCATCATGAAAAATTGGCTGAAATATGGTCCAGTATGCAGATACCTATAAAAATGATTCACTCCCCCTCAAGGATTTCATACTTTGTCACAGCCAGAGAGTAAATAATATTTATTTGGGACCAATGCAAAGAAGTAGATTATGATATAAAGGAAGGAAATGGTCAAAGTTATAAAAAATATTTAAAGTGTAACCCCAAGATCAACCTTGTTTTTGCTGAACTATCTACATTGGTTATTTAGAGCTCTATCTTTATTTTTCAGTTCAAATTTTGACATTTTCAGAAACCTGGAGATAAATAAAGCAAAGCTGGTGGAAACATCCTTCAAAAATCTCGCAGTTGTAACTGTGGCAAAAGGTAGCAGCACAAAAATATTTACTCCAAGACGTTGAACACAAAGGGATTTGGATTGCAAAATTGGATTGTGTTGGTCTATTATGTGAAACCCCTATAAAATAAATAAACTCTGATTCTAATGTGACACAATTAGAAATGAGAAAAAGCTCAAGGATTTGAATATTTTTGTAAAAGTGCTATAATGATGGACCTACTATATTTGATGAACATTTATGATGTAAATAAGTGGAAAGCTGATGCAAACCGTAATGCAAATCTGACAGCTGACAACCTTTTTAAGTTTTTGTTCGTTTCTTGGCCATTAAGATGCTTAAAGGTTTAAAGTAGATTTTAAGAGCTAAAAAAATAGTTTTGCTAATGATCATTTGAATTCAGAAATGTGAGACCGGAATATAGATACTTAAAAAGGTTTCACTGATTTGTATCAAAAATAAAAACTACAAAAAAACCACCTCACCACCATCTTAGGATGATGCATCAACATTTGCAATGCTTATGAAAAGAGAAATCTGTCATAGAAACAATCACTGTTTATGTCTAAACTGTAAACAGCTTTGTGGGATTTACTTGAAACCAGACTAAAGTGGTTATTCTGCATTGCTTCTCTTTCTCAGCCCCATATTTGTTTACGGAGTTAAAAGAAAAGAAAAAAGAGACAGTGTGTGGATCTCCTCTGAGAGGACATCTGTGCCTTAAAAACTCAAAGCCCGCTTTAAAAAGGACGCTGGAGCAGAGACAGCCCATCAGTCCCTGCCTCTCTCATTGAGGACACGCACACGGTGCCATCACCTGTTGTAACTCTGAACGTCCTCTACCGCCTGCCCCTGAAGCTGCAGCGCTCTCTGCATGCATGTGTTCAAGGTTAAACCCACAGGATAAAAGACAGCCCACCCTCCACACACACATTCAGAGTCACAACACATAATCCACCCATCATGAATGTGTGTCCTTGCACTGTCACTGTCACATTAAAGCCCACCAACACTCAGAAAAGGCACAACTCCCCCACTTGTGGACAGTCAGTAGTTTTTGTCTGCTTTACCCTCCATTTGACTCAGGACGATGCTTTCATCCTGGAAACCACATTTAAATCAAAACTATGGACGAAGCTACTGATAAATAAAAGATTTGGTAGTGTGGCCATGTGTGGTGCGTCCAATTTCATCCACAATGGGAACACAGTCAAATTGTTTTTGCTGAACCAACTGCTTCAAGAGTACAAAGTATTTCATCTCACTAATGAGAAAATGCAAAAAAAGAATTCTTTCATCTGCAAAGGTGCAAGATCTTAGCATTTTATACTTCATGAAAAAAGTTTTTAAAGAAGCACAAACAGCAAAACACGGTCATTTTTACAAAGTAAAAAACAATTTTATCCAGCTTTGAAATAAATTCCAACACAAATCTTTTACTATATTTCAGAGCGTTACTGTTTATTTACTAAAAGTATGGGAATAAAGAGCAGCATTGTTTTTTATGATTTTTTTTCTGTCAGTATAGTGAGAAATATGCATCTGCTGCTGATTTTTGATACAAATATTGATAAAAAAAAAAAAAAAAAGATCCCTCAGTTTGGGAATCAACCCGACCAAAGCTGCAGTTTTGGAGACGCTCGATGAAATCACAGTTTCAACCTCATTCAAATCCTTACATTTGCCTATTTGTCAATTGTGATGTCATGCCCACTACCAGGTGTTATGACGGCAGGATAGTAAACGCAGCTGTCGGTGGTCATAATCTTATGCCTGAATAGTGCAGTTAACAGGATGTGACAGGACCTGATGCGTTAAGTTTGGTCTAAAATAAAAACTTTTTGTTCACACCCGCATACTGCACATAAAGCTGAATTATAATGCTTAATAAGCGTTATTTTACGCAATAAAGAACAGCATGCAGTGGACTTTACTGTGTTCTCAATTTGAAAGCTGATGAAGAACAAAGCAGACTCCAAATAGACCAGAGATGCTAAGCTGGCTTTAGTGCCTTGCTGGCCAGAGACCAGCGTGGAACAGAGTTGACACCTGCTTGTGATTAATGACCCTTTTAGTTCCAACAGGGTAACATAATGCAGATAATTTGCTTCGCATAAAAGTATCTCTTCACAAACAAGTTATAGGGACGACTGAATCCAAACCAAATATACTAGAAAAAAAATTAATCGTCGCAACAAAACCCGTTGAAAACTGACAAAGACAGATGAATGTTAGGGATACAGTTTCTGCAAGACTTATTTTAGTTCAGGCATAAGTGGCTAATTACCTCTTTTGGAGAAAGAAAAGCCAATTTCTTGTCCTGATTTGTAGCTGGAAGCCCCGGTGTGAGTGCAGGAGACTTATTAAACTGCAGTAGACTGGAGCTGGGAACTTTCATTTGCTGCTAGAGACGCTACAACAATTTTTTAATCACAGGGAGCTAACTGCAAGAGTATTTGTGTGTGTGCATGCGTGTGTGTGTTGTGTGTGTGTGTGCACTTGTCAAAAGAAGCAATTTAACAGCAAATCCAATTAATTTGAGTGTGCTTGGAGGCTCTTCAGCATAGTTTCTGTTATGTAGAGGCGGTCTAAGCAGACAGCAGTGTGGCTGCTATCAGGAGAGAGAAGTGTCTTCTGTGTGTGTGTGTGTCTCCTTCTTTTTACTCTACTCTCCGTCTCTCTGGAGAAAACACTGAAAATGTAAAAATATTACCAGAGAGAAGTAGACTGAAAATGAAAAGATTCACAAGCTGTAACTCCCACCTCCTAAAATAGAAACTTAAAATCAAAGGAGCTCCAGAAGTTCGAGACTCATCAGGTTTACCTTCAGAGATTTCATTTAATGTACCTCATTAGTCATGCCTGTGAAGACCCTAAGGTATCCTAGCGTAACTTTTGGGTCATTTACATATTATTTGTCCGCTAAACATTGTGCAATTTGAAGTTTAAGAGGTTTACAGCCTATTTATTACCCTTCTTCATTAGAGATACACCAGATTTGATACACAGGAGGAGGCAATACACTTAACTTGCACCGACCAGTGTTTGGCTAGCTGGATACTAAGAATGTTATTGAACGACCCAAAGCTAAATGCTAACAGGCTGGCCTGGATCGTTGGTGAAGGAAACTCAGTTAGCTGTTTATCACTGAGGTGTTCAGAAAGAAGTTAGAGGAAGACATTTTGAATGGATGGCGTTTATAATAATTGAATATCTTTTCAGGTACGATTTGAGTTGAAAAAGAGTAAATTAAACCTATTTTAATTATTATTATTTTATTTATTTATTAAGAAATTCAGGCTAAAACCATGTTTTACTATAAATGTTTTATTGCTGATGAGTTCTAGTTTAAATTAATGCAAGTATCCTGTTATTAATAAAGGAGAAATTCAAAATAAGTTAAAATCTCTTTCAGCAAGTCAGAGCTTTACAAGATCTGTAATCGGAAATTGGCCACAAACTCCCAGCTGAGTTCATCCCTGGTCTTAACTGTTTCAAAGCCCAGGCTTCAGCCCGAGTACTGCTAAGTGTTTGTGTATACAGTTCCAGCTCAAGCTGACTGCGTTGCTCTATAAATGGCAAACTGAATAGAAGTTCTTCGTTAATCATCAGCTGCCTTCAGATGTTCATAATGGCCTTTTATTGCACGATAACTCTAATTTGCTGCGCTTAATAACTTCCACAGAAATGCCCAAACAAATCAAGGCACAAACCAAATCTCACTTAATGAATGATTCCATCATGTCTGATTCTATAAGTTTATCCTTAAGTGAGAAAAGGTAATAAAGCAATAAACTGTGGATCATCAGCCACGGGGTCATTTGCATCTGCGTCATTACGCTTTCAGAGTGGAAGGGCTTCATATCGCAGTATGACCAGTAGTTCAGAAAAGACAGTCATGCAGTTTCCGATACATTAAGCAAGCTTCTATTTATGACGCATTTAGTTGCTAAACTAGTTTAGTCAGAGTTTAATCGTTTCATAATAGCAATTTTCAAAGAAAAGGTAAACATTTATCATTTTTGTACCTGGACTTATATAAGAAAGTAATAAAATACTCAAATGCAAGCAAAAAGAAGAGAGGAAAACCTTTCTGTCTTTTTTTTTTTAGGTTCTCCCTGTTGTTGAAAATGCTGTGAATCAAACCAGCAACTTTTTTTTTTTACCTCTCAAAAGGAATCCCTTCAAACTTGAGAGACATCAGGGTGAATTCTGGGAGAGTCGACCCGTCATAATGAGGAACTTCTGCTCTGATCAGGCATCTTTCTATGAATATGAACCGAGACCCCTGATCTGCTGCAGCGGGAACAACAAGTCATATGGGAACGCAATGTGACACGACGCCTGTAATGAGATGCAGCGCAGAGTGGTGAAGAGCCCGATTTATAGTCTGTGGAAAATGATAATGGGAGTGAGGGCAAAAAATGGCAAGAGCAGCATCTCTTTTTAATGATGGATATAAAAACTAACCTGAGGGGAACACCTGAAGAGAAATAAAAGCTGACAAAGGTACAGGTTTAAAGAGGGGGAAAAAATAGTTCAGAGAAAGAAGAAAGGCTTTTTTTGGTTTCTTTTGCTCAAAGGAGAACAAAAATTAGTTTTTTCAGATGCTTATATATATGGAAACAACATTCATAGTAAGTTTAGAGGCTCTACTGCAGCTGCCTCTTATTTGTGAACCTGAACACAAAAGAAAAGGATCATCAACTTCTCTGCTGTACCGCTGACTGGATCTAATTAACTCTGTTACATTTGTGAGGAAAACTGTGAAGTTTTATTATAGTAAAAGTGGAAGCTAGAGGGTCTAAGTAGTTATATTTAAGTAATACTGCAGTTCTGTGTGTAGGTGATTGTAGATCCTCACATTAAACCTGACTAGAATGAAACAAAAATCATAAAACAGTTCCTTTAGACTTTTTAAAGTATTACTACGGTACTTACTATTTTACATACTGCTACTATGAGCTTGTTAGGGTCAGTAGCATTAATAAATCCGGCTGTAAGAAAACCAGCAGGATTTATTTAGTGGCCAAAATATGTAAACAAAATCACAAAGGGTGTCGAAGTCTTATGAGAAAAAAGTCAAATCTAATTTCCCTCAAAATTGAAACCTTTCATCATGCTATCCAGCACATCAAATCCAACTTTCTGAATAAGGTCAAAGTTGTTTATTCCCTGGTCAGATATAGAGAGATGGTTGAATTATTTTCCATTCAACCATGACGTTTGTTTCTGACAGGAAATGGGACAGACATCTTGCAAAAGGTAATAAATTAACGGAAAAGGAGCATCAAAAAAAAAAAATTTATTAATAAAAAATCTACAGATTGGAATGCCTTCCTGCCATCACCCTAATATTTAGCTCAAGTCTGCTTTCTGAATGAGCCACTCCAAGACATTAATATTGGATGTTAGTCAAAAGAAATAAATGAAAGGATTATTTTAAGGCTAAAACTGTGAGGGGCATTAATAATTTTGATCTTGAATGTATGTTCTCAATCACCGGTGTTTCAGCGCTATTGTTGCAGACGTCCCTAAATAAACAGAAAAAGCTGCAAAAATAGTGACTCCACTGTAATGTTATCATTATCATTCTCACTCTTTTGTCAATATAAATGAGACGGCGTCAGTGGAGGATATATATCTCTACTCAAGACAGCTACACCAACAAGGTATGAAGGGATAAAACATTATTTCCCATTTAACTCGACCAACAGGGAAATTAGAAAAGGAAAGCTATGATTCTAACTTGCCTTCGTAAGCTATTTGACAACTTTCTGTTTGTGCTGAGTTATGAATATGACTGCAGTTCAAACTATAAACTTTAATAGAGATGAGTTGTGAGATCCAGACTTATTCAAATCTATTAAAACGGCACTCTGTTTTTTAATAGAGTCTGTTGCATGTATCATAGCTCAGTTTTAGAAAGATCCAACATCATTCATACATGACACATCATTAGTAATCATTCACACTGAAAACATAATCCTGCAAACCAAATAGAACAAAATAAAGTAAAATGTCACTGTTGTAAATAAGAACAAGATGTTACGATCTCATGTTGGAATTAGCCTCAAATTTGAATTTCTGAAACAAATGCCTGCAAAGTCTATGTAAATGAGTCTGGATTTAAAAGAGTGCTTGCAGACCACAAGGAGCTGCGGCTGCTGCTGGCTGATTGACAGGAAACATGGTCCCAACAAGAGGCCCGTCAGCCAAAACAATGGAGGGGATAGAAAACGTAATTGTCAAGGTGGCAAAAGACGCTGGTTCCTCTCAATCAGCTGCGTCTAAAATTTGGAGCAGGAACAAACAAAATGGGAAGGTTGTAGAAGGGAGGCGTCCAAGTAGATGGAGACATCAAAGCATCGGGACAGAAAATGAAATTTTAAAAAAATTAAGAAAAGGGAATAAAAAATATACAGAAACAGGAGTCAGTGTTTGTGAGCAAACTGCAGAAATTCAGCTAAAGAAAATGTAGTTGGAGGTAAACTGATCTCAGCTTTGCAAGCGCTACTACAGGAGGACACGCTGTAACTGAGCGCTGTGATCTCTCATTCTGCACCAGCCAAAGAAATGTGATATGAAATCACATCAGATATCTTAGAGGAAAATTATCTTTTTCTTCTTCTTCTTCTTCTTTACTCTCAAGTCTTTCTCTCTCCTATCGCTTCCTCTTCATCTCATCTGTAACTCTAAACTTTCATTTCTACTGTTGTGGGGTTTTTTTTTAGCACTACATAAATAAACCTGGTAGGGACTCCTCCATCAACAAAGCCCCACCGCTGCTTTTAAAGCTCTTCTTTTTTACTCTAAAAATCTAGAGCATTAATCACCTGGTACATTTTTTATTTAAAAAATGTACCATTTTTTAAATGGTACATTTTAAATGTATTTTAAAATGTATTTAAAATACATTTTAATGTATTTAAAATGTATTTTAAATACATTTTAAATACATTATTAAAATGTATTTAATAATACATTTTATTAAATAAATGTATCCATTTATTTAAGTATCCACTTAAATAAATGGATACATTTATTTAAAAAATGTATCCAAGTTGAGAAAAAACACCTCTTTAATCTCTAAATGACAATAATGGTAAAAAAAAAAAACACATCTCCGTTTAGCTTGATGACAATGCAAGCATTATCCTGTTAGCTACGAAAGTGCTTTCTAAGTCTCAGAGGTTGAAGAATTAACAGGGCCATGTAATCCCTTAATCCTTTAATTAAAGTCAATATTATTTTAAAAAGGGGAGAAAACTGCAGATTTAGGGTTTTCTTATGTTGTGCCAAGTTAGGCACCGACCTTTGTCTGCTTATAAGCTTGTGCATGCAGAAAAGGTTACAGCTAGCAACAGCTCAATAGTCCAAACAGTATGACACATATCACACCTGTTAACCCAATGTCAGTCCACTGACCCATCGCAGTGTTTTCTAGTTAACAGGAAACATGCACAGAGACAAATATTTGCACAAAAGGAAATCCACAAGTCTGCCTTGCAAGCATGATGACAGCTAGCAACGCTGATGCAAAGAGCACAAACAAATGCAAGCTCACGAACACAGGAAATCAAAACAGGTACACACACACACACGCTACATCTCAAGAAGGAACTTGAAAACTTCATGAAAACACATAAATCTTATTATTAACATGACGTAGTTGATAAAAAAATGTAATCCAACAGCAATCATATAAAGATGTGCCAAGTCGGAGTAATTGTGACAGCAATAAATACTAATTGTGTTGAGAAACATATGAAAAGTCACTTGGCAAAGCCGTTAGTCTTTACCTTTTGTCGCCTGGAAACAGACAATTTTCAGCTCAACTGATCCTAACGGTTTTTTGTTTGATTGGTGCAATCGGGTCACAGTTCCAAGTTTCAAGAGTGTAGAAGTCGTTACAGACATTTAAAGAAGAGCAGCAAAAGCAAATGAGACAGATTAGCAGTGATCGTCAACATTTGATGGCGTCATCCAGGACATGTGGAGTATTGTCTCTGCTGCTCAGACATTGAGCTGTTTTAATTTTCCTTTAGGATGGGTAAAGTATTTTTAATTTGATTGAATATTTTTTTCAGTATTTTAAAAGAGTTTTGCAGTGACAATGAGCACTCATAGCATGACAAATTCAACTAAATACTTTGAACACTGTTGATTATAGCACTTATAGTTAAAGTGGTACTGGCACTAAATCTCCAATCAGCGCATCTCCAAAGTTATTTGGTTGTTTAGTCGTTTATTTCAAACTTTGGGAGGGAACAAGTACTGATGCTTAATTTAACACTTTAATTAGTGGAAGTTGAGATTATAAACACCCAGAAGTACCGCAGACTTGAAACTTGGCGGGGAATAATGATTTCCTCTTTCCCCTAAAGTTAAAAGTCAGATGTAAATGGTGTTAGAGGGGACTTTCTTCAGTGTGTCAACATCAAAGCTTTCTGAAATACACATTTAAACATTTCTCTGCCTCCGTTTGACGCGTATCCTGGGAATCATGAAAAACACGCAGCAGTTACTCCTCATACATCAATGAGAAAGGCAGAAGAAGACATTTAAACCTCACTTGAAAAAAACCCCATCTGAGCCGAGGCAGGGATTAGTCAATGGTGTGCCTTCACTCTTTTGAGCACAGTTCTCTCTTTTTCAGGCACACTAGAAACTCATCTCTGTCCAACGCCAGCGTCCTTCACAGCCACGGTCCGCCTTATTCAGAACTGGCTCTGCGTCTTCTTCCATGCTTCGTTACACAACACCACCAAAGGTTTAGCACAGTTACCCTTCAGGAAGCCGCTGTGCAGAACTGATGAAGTAATGGAGGATTTCTCAGAAAATCCTTTTGTACTTAAAGAAGGACGCAGTCACATAACGGGAGGTCTGATGGATGCAAACAAAGACCGTCTCACGCAGATTTAAAAGAAGCACTGTTCTCTCAAGTCAAAACTACATATTCAAAATATTTCAACAAAACTAATGGTAGCGCTTAAATCACTTGAGACATTTTTTTAAAAATATGACTAATGTGTTAGCGTCCACATTAGTGTCACACAGAGAGGTGGGCACTGTGGGCAGATCTGGCTACTATAGAGACGAGCGATGGCAGTAATACAAGGCATGGTGGTGTTTCTTTTTAAAGCTCTGTTCTCTCTTTACCGTGCAGAATTACTGTAAATCCGATGTGCGCCGTCTCCTCTGGGATGAGAGGAGAGGAGATAAGAGACACAGGAGGAGGCAAGATGTGAAAGAGAGGTGGAAAAATAACGGTGGCGGGGGAGGAGGACGGGCTACGGAGGAGCAGCAAACGTCTGAGACGATGAAGAGAAGAGCGATGTGAAGAGGTCAAGGGAGCAAAGAGGTGGAAGGAGTTAAAGGAAAGCTACATAGCAGAGAGAGTACTAATATCCTTTACTCCACTGGGAGAAGGGGAACAACTTATCTAGAAACATGGTGACTTCAGGAGGAATCTGCTGAAACGCATCAAAATAGTAATCATTATTTCTTATGTAATTTCTAGGGAAACTCCCCTTCAGGAGATATTTTGTTTCTTCACATTTACATCGTGTTCCAAATTATTATGCAGGTGATATTTTCTCAGATTTTCTTAAATGGTCAATGCAAATGATGGTCAGTATAATTTTCAAGTCATGAACTATTACAGTATAAATCAAATTTTACTGAACAAAGCTCCCAATGAGAACA
>CAEGAE010020885.1:0-118151 GCA_903067095.1 Girardinus metallicus | reverse complement strand
TTTTTTTTTTTTTTTTTTTTTTTTTAACACACAGCAAAACGAAATCATGACTGATCCTGAATGATCATCAAAGTTAACACTGACTTTGATGACGTCTAATCCAGTGTTTTTAGAAAATGCAACAAGGTGAGTAATGTTTTATGCTGTGCTGGTTCTGCTGTAAAGTCTTTCTGTGTAACCACACAATGAAATGTAGATCGAGATGCAACATTTGACCACAAGCAAAGGAAATGTGCAGGTGCATTTAAACAGAGAAGTCAGAAAAACAAAACTTCAGTGTTTTAACGCAAGACATAAGAAATGTGCTGATCAAGAGAGCTCCCCGGTGCCTATGCGAAACTAATCTAGAGCAGAGAAGCAGCTAAGGCGTAAAAATACGCTTTAGTTGTGGGGAATACGAGGTTAAAAATGAAGATGATCGATCTAAGGAGGCCTGCGGTTGGTCCAGAATAGGGAGACGTGTTGGCAGCTGTGTACCGCTGGGTCCCGGACAAAGCCATTACTGGCAGTCCAACATACAGGCAGGCCAGACCGAGCGGTGAACGAAATAAACATGGACGAACTCAATTTAGCCTCTCTCAACATCAAACATAAATAATAAGATGTGTAGCTAACGTTAGCAAAACATTACTTAGCGACAGGTTGCTCTGGCATAAATATACTCTGTGTACAAAACAAAAAGAGGAAAAAACGTAGCAGGAATATTTCGTTGTTTGCCTTGTAAACAGCGTTGCTTAAATGGGAAGAAAAAAAATATTTCTTTACAGGTCGTTTACGACAAAACAACCGAGTGGTGGCTGGGTGACAGCTGGACAGAGCGCAACAACGAAATTAGCTCCGTTAGCAACGAAAATATTAGCTTAAAACCTTTTAAAAAATGCTCCTTTCCTGGTTCCGCGCGAGCAAAACGCAACGAGCTCACCTTCACGGGGATAAAGCCACACGACCAGAAGTCCGCTCAGGTCCAATTTAACCGAGCGCTGGGGGAGATTCATGTGAGGCTTTCCTGCGCTCTCCTTGTTGCTGAGGTTTTCACGCTAACAGCCGTTAGCGACTCTCTCCATTCTTCGTCTGCCGTGAAAAGGTTCCAAGACACCGGATGGAGAAAAACGGCACCGCCCGCTTCACACTGCACACTTCCAGGTCAAACCGAAACGATCAAATTATTTATCATACTTAGAACGAAGTAAGAAGAAAACACTTAGCGCCAACTAGTCGAACATTTTAGAAGACACGTGTTTTCATATTTTGTTCTAAAATTAATTATTTTTGAAGGCTGGGCCAATCTAAATAAGGAATTATGTCAACTCATTACACAGTTCATGTAAACGAGACAGTAGAAGAAGAAAAAAAAAGAGTTAACCGGGAATAAATACGAATTCAGTTGAATCTTTTCCTCCTGTAATAGTACAACACAAAGCACTAATCTTTTATAGCCTTTTTTTTTTTGCTTTCATTTTACTTCACTGTAAACAGCAGTACAAACTAGTGAAGACTTATGTGTCCCTGTCCATTCACCGCCTAAAAGAAGAGTTCTGTGTTGAGGAGTGACCTATTTCTTATTGTTGTTGCTAGAATAGCGCAGCTCCACTTCTTTTCTACAAACCATTGTTTGCAATGTCCATCAAAAATTTTGGTTTTCGGGCAAAAAGTGAAAAAAAAAAAAAAAAAAAAGGATCCCTGTTTTTGAATTAGAAAATAAAAATGTGTCCTGCAGTTACTTTTACGCTGAGGATTTTTGGCCCACCTGGCAAAAAGTTAGTTCAGAGATCTCAGACTGATTCACTTTCTCCCAAATACTCTCACGCATTTCACTCCATTTCCCAACCATCAGTACCAACTAACTAATGATTATTTGCTTTGAAACATAAAATTGGTCATTCTTTGATTTTTAACCAGTAGACAATTCAGGAACAGTATAAAGAAATGGCTCAACCAAATCCTTTCCATCATTCATAAAACAAGTAGAGTGGGGCAGGTTGCTTGATGCTTCTCTAGGAACAAGTGCACAATTCTCTGCAGCCTGAGGAAATACCACATTACACTGAAGTTCTCATTATAGTTCTTCCAAAACGTTCACAGCAAGTGTACCCGTTCAAAACCCGGCCTGTTTTTTGTGGATGAAGATACTGTAGGAAAGCCACTTTACTGGACAGCACTGCGCCTCTCTATATGCTGCCACCTACTGGCCAAATATTCTACGTTCATAAAACTAACTAGTATCTGGCACCTTGTGAATATCTTTTCAGCCTTAGATATCTACAAAACTAAAACAAAAAACTAAAAAATAAAAAAAAGAGTGAAGACTCTGAATACTTATGTAAATCTAAATGTTCATTTTGGTTTTCCATATTTATATTTCCAAAAGGCTCCTATTTTCCACATCGTCGTAGTATTTGTGTGTAAAATCTTGAGGAAATTTATTAATTTAATACAATTTAGAATATGGTTGTGATATAAAATGTGGAAAAAGTGAAGTGTTGTGAATAATTTTTCGGTTCTGCTGCACCTATGAACAAAGGATAGAGAAACTACTGAAAACAAAGGGAACACAGTCCCGACTGAGGTTATCCCTAAATCTTGTACTGTAATCTGAAATATGTTTTAAACCAAGAAGCTGGAAATTTTCGGGAAAAGGGGAAGAAAAACCAAAACACAATGTGTAAAATCTGAAAGTTGGAAAAAAACAAACAAACAAACAATAAAAAACATGGCAGATAACACCCAAAGCTTAGTCAAACATTTATTTTGTACATTTGCCTGAACACCATTTCAAAGAAAATGCATGTACTAATGCAAAGTGGTTATAAAAATAAAGCACATTCTTATGTAAAGGACAATCAGAAAACAGTAAATAAGGGACAGTATCACTTATTGTCAGTTCTTCCGTCACCATTTAACCAGCCGCCCACCTAGTAAGCAGGAAAACGATCAAACGGTGTCTGTGTGTTTCAATCTCTGTAACAGGTCCACGTTACCTCACTTGGGCTGGAGACAAAATAAATGTAGCAACATTGAATGTATGGACAGACAAAGTCAGTAATACAATAAATAGAATAGTGATACAGATTGTATTCTCCTGTTGAAGCTTGCCTTATGACTATTTAATTGGTTAAAACTTTGAGAAGCTTGTGGCATTAGTTCTGCACTGCAACATTGTTTCTGATATCCAAAATACATTGTGTTATAATAAACCTTAGGAATGCGTTAATACATTTAATAGTCATCAACACTGGTGTTTTAGTGTAAAAAAAAAAAAGAAAAGCTTTCTGTTTGTGCGATCCATTTTAGTGCGTCGAACTTTGCAACATGCACCTATTAAGCAGCGGCTGCTGGGAGCGGAACGACTATCGTCCAATGTAAACTACAGACAACGATCCACGGTGGAGCATCTCGGTATAAACTTTCCACTGACGAGACAGTGAGTCCCGCACGCAATTCAGGCAAGTTCATGTCAGGCTTGAACCTTGCTGTACCATCACCCTTTAAACAACCCCCCCCACCCCCCCAACCCCAAAAACCCCAAAAACACCCCCAAACACAAAATGTTGTCAAAGACATAGTAGGTAAGTGTGGCAGCTTATTATATCAAACGTCTGTATAGAAGAATTCATTTGAATTAAAAAGACAAAGAGAAAAACGGACGGAGGTTACTTCTGTGTTTCAAAAACTTTCTTCTCTCTCAGCTTCTGGCAAAGAGGTAAAAGTGTTCAAAAAGGCAGTTGGGGTTTGTTTTCTTTTAGTAAAAAGAAAAAAAAAAAAAAAAAAAGGAAAATCCACTTCATTAAGCTATCGCCTTCGCTTCAGGCAGGAACGCCTCCCAGAACTTTATGAGCTGGAATGAAATCAGAGCGAGACAAATACAAACTGTTAAAACACGGCGTGACCATTCGCTTAAAAGCTTTTTTAACTTTGATGGCAACAGTGAAACATGCACACTAACTGTTCTTTATTTCACAAGGTTAGATCATACGGAAAGGATGGCTGATTGCTCAACCTCCCTGGATTCACTCTGCACAGTTTATTACACATTTATTGTGGTTGCATTATCAGTGTTATTAAGAAATGGTTGGACTACAATCCATTTGAACTAATTTTATAAGCTCTACGCAATCACACCCTCTATTCCAGTAGTACATGTTCTTGTACATTTAAGATAAGGGGAAAATATTGTCGGTGGTCATTACGACGTTCTGCTAAAGCCATTAAGACACCCAGAGTTGTCGCAGGAAGATGTTGCCAGTTGCCAGATGGTAAATAAAAGCAATGAATTAATTTTTGTTTTTTCAGTAGATGAAAAAGAAAAGAGCACTTAATCGAAACCATAGACGCCTGACACAACGCTTCATTTGGAGTGGTAATTACCCGTTGTTGAGACTGCAGCATCGCCTCTAAATACTTGATTATCTGACTCTTGAAGTCCTTTGCCTTTTCTTTCTGCAATGAGAAGATTCTCGTCATGTCTTAAGATCTTTTTGGCAATAAAAATAAACAAATTAAATAATAATAATAAAAAAAAAAAAGAGATGCAGCAATTTTCTGCTCGCTTGATGATATTTTACAAATAGTCGCTATTGCCAAACGTTTCATGACAACATAGCAGAAATCGAGTCAACAGGATAATCACAGAAGTCGGCTCGTGTCTTTGCAAAGTTGTAGAAAACACAAAAAATAAACATCTTTTGGATAGTGCAGACGAAGGTTAAAAAAAAAAAAAAAAAAAAAGGCTAAACGTTGTAATGAGATGGAAAAAATTGTACAACGTACCTCGAATCTAAGAACCTCCTTCCGCACGGTCATCCCAATCCTGTCGAAGTCTCTCTCATACTGAGTAACCTTCGCCTCCCACTGAACAAAAAGAAAATGGGGCAACTCTGTCATACGATTCAAGTCATATTTAAACCTACATATTTAATCGTGAAACAGCCTTGATGTATGAGAAATCAGTTTCAAATTTAATAATCAATACGTTTATTTTTCTTCAGTTGTTGGAACGCAGCACGTTTCATTTTACGGTTCAAATAAACGCAGTCAGATCGTGTCAAGTTTTATCCTGGTGCAAATAACAATGCGATAGTATTTTCCTTCATTGTTATTCCATGAGACTCTCATACTGACCCCTGATGATTCAAGAGTCAGAGAACGGTGCCCAGGTTCTGTACTCAACAAATTGCAATAAATTAGGACAGGGCGATAAATCGACTTTTACTCGATCGATCCAGTTTTTTGTTTTTCCAAGATTACATTTTTGGAAAATCTGGATTTTCTTAGGGCTGCCATATTTCAGAGTGAGGTCAGGCAAGAACCACCATCTTGTTTGACAAGTGTTCTTTGCAACTCCCCCCACCCCAACTTTGAATTCTTTTGTCTTTTTTCTCTAAGGATTAAAACTGCAAATTGGATTTGTTTAACAAAATTTTTTGACAGATTTTATTTTTATAACCAAAAGGTAGATTAATGGGAACTGTAAGAAATTTCACCGTTTGGCGTTTGTGCTTTTAGCTCTCAGCTAAACGACACATCCGGTTGTTTGAACGCTGAACGCCTGTTGTTGTTCAGTAACAGTTAAGACTTCCCCAGGCGATGTAACGTGATCATTTTTCTGCCGTAGGATCGGCGCCGTTACCTCGGCGATCTCTTCCTTCGCCTGTTGCAGCTTGTCGGGTTTGTTAGCCCACAGCAGCTTGGCTTCGGCTTCTCTCTTCTTCTGCAGCGTGCTCTGAGCCTCCTGCCATCGCTGCCACGCCCGCACACGCTGGTCAAAGCAACCCTGCATTAAAAAAAAAAAAAACATTCCTGATGAGTTATGACACACATAAGTAGATATGCGCCAATTAATCAGCCGCTGTTCAAACTCGGCTGAAGAAAAACACCTTTTAAGTGAAAGCTCACGCTTTTATTCGGCTGTGTTTTTATTGGTATATAAAGCTGCCGCCGTACCCGCACGGCGCCAAGCAAGCGTATGTAGTCGGCGAGCAGCTCGGCGAAGATGAAGAAGTCGCTTCCTGCCTGCTCCTGGTGCAGCTGCTCCATCTTGTCCTCCACCTCGGCCAGCTGGGAGAGGGCCCGCGACAGGGCCGTGTTGTCCTCGGAGTTTCCCAGCATGGCCATGCTTTTGGCAAACACAGCTGTGTTCATGCACAGCTCTGGCGTCAAGAAGGGAGGAAGGGCAGAAAACGTCTTCAGGCCGTTTTGTTCTTATGATGCTCTGCGTTGCTTCTTTCGCCCCTTGGTCAGCAGGAAATCATTTCATCGGCTCACCTTTTCTGTGATTCACCAGAGAATCAACGACGGCGTGAAGCTTCCTCAGCTGCTGCTCCTCCATGTCCACCTCCTGGAACTTGTCCTCAAACCACTGAGACACACACACACACACACACACGCCCACACCCAAACATGAACTATAGGTTAAACCAAACACACACTGCCTATGGCGCAATGGAGCTGCTAAAGCGCAAAAATGCAACATAATCATTTTTTTATCATTTAAATCGTCCTGCATTAGGGGCAGCAACTGCAACTAACGGCTATTTTAGTAAAAGATTATTCCATCAATTATTCTGACAATCAGATTGAAAAAATTTGCATAATACTCTGCAATATTAGATATACATTAAAAGAGTCAAGGAAACAATTACATTCCTTTTACGGATAAGAAAAACATTTTATTGCCTAAAATGCAATACTATAGTTTCCCTTTAGTGAATTTGATCTATGCCACTTGGGGAGTTTTGGCTAAAGATATTTACAGACAAAGGTGTTCTTTTTACCTTAAATGCAAAATGCACATATATCTTCTACAGTTTTGGTTTTATTTCTACACTGAACATGTTTTTGTTTTTTTTCTTTTCCAACAAAAGGCCTTTTTTTTTGAGTTTGCATATGCCAGTTAATGCAATGATTAATTGAATACTAAATTAGTTGACGATTACGTCAAAAACTGATTCATCGTTTCAGCCTCAATTTCCACAGCATGTTGCTGCCACCAGATGGGTCAGATGGGAACGGCGTGTTCAGAGATATGCGCGATGCTATATTTCCTGCCACAGATTGCATGCAGGGTAAAAAGTTGAATTTAGAGCACTTGTTTTGCTATGTCCATTAAATGACAAAATACGAGACTCAAATTTGAAATTCTTTTGAAGCGTCACACAGCGTGACAGATGGGAAGACGCTTCGTAGCTGGCTCCTCTTACAGTGTCTGACTCGTTCATCTTGATGGTCATCTTGCTGACAGCGTCGGACGCCTTGGTGATCATTTTCAGGAAACCGGCTCCACTGAGCGCCTGGGTGTTTACTGCTCTGGGCAGCTGAAAATAGATGAAGGTTTATTAACTCAGTAATAAATCGTGTTAAAGAACAGACTTTCCATTGCCCTAGCCTGACCGCTTGTGTCCCAGGTATCCATTACACTGCACCCTTAGTCTCTTTTGACTGCAGTGCTGCTAATGTAGGTGAAGTCTGGCGACTCAGAGGGTCACTCTCCCTACTGCTACTGCTAGCATCAGAGCTGCCGTTTCAAAATCGAAGATCTGAACTACAACCACTTTGAGTCTTCTATAGCATGTTCATCTGTTAAAATATTTTTACAGTAGGAAGACCTGGCCATTAGCTGTAGCTCTCATGAGCTTAGGTGTGTAATCACCAGAAAATGAAGCCAATAAAGCAGTTTCCAGGGTCAATGCAGATGTTGCCATCTCAAATTTAAGACTATTATGAATAAAATTAAAGCCCTATATCATGACAGATGTACAAAAGAAGTATAGGAGACCAAAACTGGTAAATTTCTGTAATATTTTTGTGGCTCTTGGCGGCAGCTTTGTGCTTCTCACGCAGCAAGAGGCTCTTAAGCTAGCTAGTTAGCCAACTATGGAGAGTACTACCTTTAGCTCTCTAGCTAGCATCTGGCTCTTTAGCTCGCTTTGTCTGCTTAGTTAAAATGTGTCCAAAGACTAAGGAAAAAAAACAAAAAAACAACAACCTTATTTTCCTTTTCCATCAGTGAAACTATTGTGGTTTTACTCTACAAGTTTAGTAAATGTGTGACTTTAAAAGGTTTGAAATGTATTTCACGCATGCAGCCTCCCACATGCGCTTCAATTGTGGTGGAGGAGAAAATAATGGGAATTCTGATCCCGTTTCATGACCGTAGCGTCAGCAGTTATATTCTGAAACTAAACACTCAGAAAATACGTAGCATGAAGATTTGCTTATTGGATTACACTGCATCCCCCACACATCGTGATAATAAATGCGCTACAGGTGACGTTGACTGAAAAACTTACATCGTCTCTTTCTAAGAATTCACGGACGTCAGGATCTTGCAGTAGCAGCGGGTGAGACACTATTCTCTGTAGATACCTACACAGAAAGCAGAGAGGAGTTGACGTAAAAACAGGTACAGCTAAGCCTAGGAGGAAAGTGTAAATATACCTGTAAATAAAAACAGAAATAACTTGTGCACTAGAAAGTATTTTAATTAAAACTGCGTGGGAAAAAACATGAGTGGATGTTGACCTCTCCAGAGCAGCTCTTCTCTTTTCCACAAACTCCACAGATGATGGGTCCTCCATGCCCACCTTCACTTTTGTCATTCCTGTTGTTCCAAAGCAGAGTTAGAACAAAAGTTAAGTCCCTTGCAAATAATAATAATAATAAAAAGAAGTCAAAGCAGAATTTTTTCATGTAGCTAAACCAAGAAAGCTTTTAGTTTTAAGGAGATATAAAACTCCTCTTGTTATAACGAGAAATCCTGAGTAAAAACTCAACTATTTTCTAGCTGCAACAAAAATAGCATGGAAGCAAAAAAATGGAAAACGAATAAGAATAACTTTTAAACATTTTGAAAAGATTTTATTCATCTGCACAAATGAGCTTTCTTTTGAAAATCCTGTCCACTACAGAACGACGCACTACTTTGTGCTGGCTCATCCCAGTCACATGTCAAATAAAACACATTGAAGCTAGTGGTTGTGATGGGACGAAATGTGTGTGTACACATGTATAAAGTTGCTCACCCACAACACTTTTCTCAGGCGGAGGTGGTATGATGCAACCGTGGAGCGACTGTTTGGCTGAGAGTTTTTCATAAAGGCCTAAGAAGTCGCTGAAACGCCTCCTGGCAGTGAAGGCTTTGCTTTTGAACATGGGCAAAGAAGTCTGGAGGAGAACACGAGGAAATGGTGTTGAGTGGGAACATAACACTTCACACACACACACAGTTAAACATCAGAGCCGTAAAATACACACCCTGGTGGATACTTTGTACGCCACGTATGCATTCATTCCATCTCCTAGGAGGAGGGAAAAAAAATTACAGTTTCAGACAGTCTACGTCTTTCAGAAGAGGATCATGGTGAGCTTAAAAAAACAAAAAGAAGAAGAAAAAAAAAAAGCCTAACTGACCAACTTTCTCTGGGTTGGTGACAGCAACATCCACATCGAAACTGTCCTCGGCCTCCTCTTCTTCCAGCTGCAGCGCACAAGACAACATTTGTACAAAATCGGAAACCAAAACAGTTTAAACATTTGGCTTTAAACAGAAACACGACATGGCAGATACGGCACAGGCAGTGGGAGGTGGCGGTGCGAGAGGTTTCCACCGGGGATTTGCGGGTTCCTGAGAAGCTTGGTTAAGGGCTGTACCTGCTCCAGAGAGGTGGGCTGCAGAGCTGCGGGACTCCGAGCCGACGGCGGGCCAGAGGAGGAGGACAGGTCCTTCCGGGTAGACTCGCCGGACGCATCTGAGCTTAAATCTGCTTGTGCTTCTGGCGACAAAAGAAACAACTACTGATTGAGTTACAGAGAAGCAACAAATTCTTTACAACACTTCAACTAAATCCAGCAGAGCACTGTGCGACAAGCAAATTGAACCGGACAGAATTTGACATCAAAATAAAAAATTGTTTTTACGACAATTAATGAATTAATGTCCATTATTTGCAATTATTGTCGTTTGTTTTGTTTGTATTTTTTTTGTTTTTTTTTAGCAACCGTCTCTTTTCTGTCCTCTAAATTTTGTCTGACTTGATGAGCTATTTGTGTTAAAAGTAGCTTAAATGGCTACCTCAGGAAACATGGCCAGTGTCTTGACAAAGTAAAAGAGTACCGTTACGGGGCATAGAGTTTTTATAGCTTAATATTAAAACATGATGATAAAAAAACACATATAAATTAACAGTGCATGATTGGTCGAATAAATACGGTGGAATGCAGAAGAAAAGGTTTTCTCACCAACCTAGACCTCAAAATCCAACATGGCTGACTAAGCCTCTTCCAATAAGCAACTTAGCAATTAATCGCATGATGAATTAAAATTACCTCCTTAACTGCCATCCCAATAATTAATGTTTTTGAAGAGCAGTTAAAGGAAACATCATAATCCATTTCATTTACGGCTTCGGTTGTGCTCAGTTTTTAATCTCTGTTTTATTCATTACTTTTGGACGTTGTGTTTTGCTTTGGATATTTAAACATACCTTCCAGTTAATAAGTTAAGAGTTCTTTTTCCAAATTAAAGCTTATTGGTCTTTGAGAGAGCGATCTTTACCAACATATTGCCTGAAAACTGTCGCAAAACAACAGTGTTATTGTTTATCGCGATCATTTCTGGTGCCTCGATTTGTTCACCTGCAAACAGGTCGTCGTCGTCGGAGTGAACTCCGTTGGGTTTGGCATTGGCCTCCTCACTGAACAGATCTGCGGGCTCCTCTGGCTGAGAGACTCCTCGACTGACAGACGCCGGGTGGCTCTGCAAACAGGAGGTTTGACTTAGAAACAAGCAACGTGGCAGAAAGTTGCTTGGCGATAAATAGGCGATAAATCGCCTATTTATCGCCAAAAAATAAATAGGCGATAAAAGCAAGAGGCTGGGCAAAAGATTAGCAGAGGAAAATTTAAGAGATGCAAGAAAAAATGGCTAAATATTCACTTGGGCAGCAAAACAAGAAGGCCTTAAAATTAGCTAAAAACTAACATCACTACAGGGAAAAAAAAAAAAAAAAAGCTGCAAAAATGGTAAAATAAATAAAATAAATAAATAAATAAATAAATAAATAAATAAAAATCTACCTTACATTGTTTGATTGTGTAATAAAAATAAAAAACACCATCAAAATATCTGAGCTAGTTCAGCTAATTTTACCGTAAGTCTGATATTTGTCATGGAACTATGTGGGGTTTTCAGTTCTTTTTCTAAGCAGGTCAGATCAGATAAAGAGGCTAACTCTCCCATCCTCTCTGTCACAGAACAATGCAGATATGCTGAAACACGTCAGACATGACAAGACTGGAGACATACGTTGCTGACAAAAATGTCCTCTCCCTCGTCGCTGTCTCCGTCTGCCATGTCGGATAGTTCGGGCTCTGGCTCCTCCGATGCGGGGAAAGGAGGAGGAATTCGATCCGCGCTGGACGCCATAGTCCGTGTTGTCAGTGAGAGCGTCCCGGGCGGAAGTGAGGGAATCAGGAAGGAGTGCGGCTGCAGTGACCCCTGCTGGTCCCCAATGTGTATTACACTAACGCCATAAGTAGTTGGTCCCATTGGTTCCTTTAATGAATCGCGTTTAAAAGGTTTAGAATATATATGTAGAATTAAAAGTTATGGCAGTTGTCGTTCAGTTATTTTTCTTCATCTTTTCATTCAGGGTGAAGAGAAAATAATCAGCTTTGATGTATTTGGAGTACCTCGAGTTTACAGGTGTTGTGGCATCTGCACGGGATTTTGTGTGTAATAAAAATACCCGTTTTATGGTCTTCAAAGCATAAAATAAGAAAAGAAGACAGAAACATGATCTACCTGGAGGTTGTGTGGTGAAGTAGTTGGTAGAAGGTGGTTCTAGGTTTTGAATCCCAGCTTGGCATCTTTCTGCAGCTTGCATGCTGGTTCTCTGGCTTCCTCCCACAGTCCAGGACCATAACCGTTCATTGGTTAATCGAAGGTATGTATGTGCACGGCTGTCTGTCCTGTGTATGACAATCTTATTTTAATGTATTTTTTTGGCTCTAGCGGCCTTTATTTCACTGTTCATTGACAGGTCAACGGGTCTGGACTCAAACCCGTGACAGACTAGGACTGAGGCCTCTTTACATGGGTGATTTACTCACTGCGCCACTGCCTTGCCTGTACCCCTACTTCTTAACAATGACCAATCTCTGAGGTCTTTCAACCTGGTTTCTGTGCTCACCACAGTATTGACAATGCCCTTGTCAAAGTGTTCAGTAACAACCACATAAATACAGGAACCACAGTGCTGACAATAGACCTCAGTGCAGCATTCAACTCTGTTGATCATGACAAATATTGAAATGACTGGAGAGCTGGGTTGAAAAAGTCTTATCTAAAGAATATGGACTTCCTAGTGTCAAAAGGTAATTTTTCATCCGAGTTGAGAAAAACCAAATGTAGGATTACCAAAGGTTCTGCCTTGGCAACCCACCTATTTAATATATTCTCCCCATAGCTCAGATTATTTAAAGTAATATAAACAGTTACACAGTAAGCCTCCCATCTTTTGAAGAACATTTCTAGGAGTAAAGGAAAATGGCTCGGCAAGATCATGGCAACTCATCCATGTGTTCCTCTCCTCACCCAATAATGCTGGAAACGCTACTATCACAACACTTCACGAGGGAGAGGACATTTAGCTGTTTCGGAGAACAAGCAGGTCTCTTAAACAAAGCTATTGTTTGTTGTACATACAGGTTGTTGTGACAACCTGTATGTGCTCTGATCAGTGTTTGTTTCTTTTTTTGTGCGTCTGTTGTCTTCTCAAACACCCAGTCGGTCGTGGCAGATGGCCGCTCATACTGAGCCAGGTTCTGCTGCAGGTTTCATCCTGTTAAAGGGGGATTTTCCTTTCTGCTGTCGCTACATGCTCATCCAGGAGGAACGAATCCTGCAAGTCAATGACTTTTTGCTGAGTCTTTGGATGAAGTTTTATATTGAATTTGTATAGTAAGCTGGACCGCAATGTTTGAAATGACTAAGATCAGTTTTGGTGTATGTACATGGCTTGACATCAGTGTGAACAATTGGATTGAATCAACTTTTTTTTTTTTCTTAGTAAAGTACGTTTAGACAATAAGTGTTGTAAATTGGCTTTATACGTTTCCATCATAGTAAAACCTCTTGAATATGACTGCACTTTGATCAAATGCACATATTTGTCAGAACACCATTCGTCTGCTTCAATAATTCAATTTAAAAGAGCAACTCATTTTATAGATGAATTCCACACAAAGCTTGGATATGGCTCACAATTTCTAATGGTTACGGCATGGTGATGCCATAACCGAGCAATAAATCTATACACAAGTTTCATTTTTAATTTGAATAACTGAACTAAACTTTTTGATATTCTAAATTATTAAGGTGCATTTGTAGCTGTATGACCTCTGGTTAACTTACTTGTGTCTTAGTGCTTCACATTTCGGAGAACACTAAACGCCACATCAGTTTTCCAATCATTTCTGATGAAAAGAAAGACCAGCAGAGACGTTTACTTTGTTAGTATTCTTAATAGCTTGTATACACAATGTATAGGAGCACCAATAAAAAAAACATATTTTTGTCCAAACATTTTTCAACATTTTTTTTTTAAAAAGCCACAGATTTTTTTTCTTCTTCTTCTACAGAAAGCAAAGAAAGCTCTGTACACGAACAAGCAGAACAGAATTCCTCATCACGAGCCGCCAAATGAAACAACTCAGTGGCTCATTTCATATCATCTCTGAAGCAAAAAAAAATTATAAAATCAAACAAAACATAAAAAAAAAAAAGACAAGCTGCCTGCTGCTTACCTAGGACACTACGTTACACAAACAGCTTCTGATATTCAAAACACAAGATATGTAAGAAATTTACTTTCCAAAAATTGTGAAAAAGTGCAATACAGGTTCAACTGTTTTACAACTCAACAGATCGTTTCCCAAATGGAGTCCGGTTCCTTTTTCTCCCAGTTTCCTTCGAAACGTGTTCCTTGTTTGTCTCCAAAGTTAAAATCTCTTACAGTTATACTGACATTCATGACGATGCACATTTATGCAAAACATGGTATTCACAAAAGTAGAGGAAATTACTATGATTGCAAATGACAAAATTTCTTTGGGTAAGAGGGTAATGAAAAACTAGTCTCTGAGATGGACCTTTTTTCTTTCTCTTTTTTTTTTCCTTTACAGCAGATTTGTGTTCAGAACAATCTTCTTTTTATTTTTCTTCGTACAAAACCTACCATATATATATATATATCAAAAAAAAAAAATCCGGGAGTCCCTTTCAAAAGGTCAACATCATTGCGTCTTATAACGTTTGTAACAGAACCACAACGCGTGTGGCATTCGATGAAGAGGAGAAGGGAAAGAAACAAACAAACAAACAAAAAACATTAAAAAGACTTTGCAGCAAGGAAATGCCCGAGTGTTTCAGCAGAAGATATGTCCAAAGATCAAAGACTGTTTTGTTTTTTGTTTGTTTCTTTTTTTGGAAAACGCACACATACGACCAAACTCGTTGTATAAAAAGATAACTTTTCGTCTGCTGCTTCCGATCGATCGATTGATTGACTGATGCCTTCTTTTTCGGACAGCTGTTGAGTGGCGGGTGGTGGGGTCAGCGCCCTGAGTCCGAGGTAACCCTGACCTGCGAGAAGGTGCCACAGTCCCACAGAATGATCCACGAGCTCCCACGGCGGCATGGGAGAGAGTCGACGGCGTGTCTTCTCCGCGGTCCGACGTACAAACACGTTGGTAAGGCTTTTAAAAACAGAGCTCCCACAACGAACAGGAAAGACCGAAGAGCGATTTAGAGCACAAAGTGGACAACGTGTCGCCAGGGGAAACGGGAAACCGTAGAAACCCGTCAGGCTTCACTCCTCCACTGATATGAAAACTGAGCTTCAGGACTCAATTTAAATCACAAGTAATAATAATAATAATAATAATAATAATATAATAATAATGAAACAATATTAAAGAAAGAATGAGGCAGTTTAAAAACAACATGTATGTACATATTCATAAGGATACGCATGGAAGAAATAAAATAACATTGGAAATAAAAAGTCATGGCACAATATATGACACAAGAGGGTAAAAAGCAAAACGGACATAAAATATTGTAAAAAAAATAAAAAAAAATAGTAAAGGGGAGGAGCTGACATCCAATGCTCACTTCACTGAAACGGCCCAATAGATATACAAAACGCACAAAGTAAACACTGATCAAACACCGTGTTGTAGTCGGCGCCGCACGTGCGCCGGCATCAATAAAACCCCCTCCCCAGCATGTTTATGATCTTTCCTCCTCTTCACTTCATGCCGAGTCGACCAGCGAGGAAAAACAAAACAAAAAAAAAAAGGTGAGATTCACAATCGTTCGGCTGAAAGCAACCAAAAAGTTCATTGTCTCTGAGGTTTGTTCTTCATATCAACATGAAGAGTCTCGATTTATCCTCCTCCTCCTTGTCGTGGCAATCTCCTGTCTGAGACTGAAGGAGAAGAAGAAGCAGTTCCTACGTTTCAGTCTGGAGGTTCCGTTGTCTCTGTCACGGGCCGCAGGAGGCCGGGTTTGTGTCCACGTGGCCTCTGGATGTGTTTTGCTTGTGAAAGTCGTGTGGCTTAATTCTGCATACGCGCATGTGTGTGTGTGTCTGCGTGTGTGTGTTGGTGTGCGGGAGTGTGTGCGAGTGCGTCTCTCTGAGCGAGCGAGCGAGTGCATGGTCATGGCGCCGTCGTGATGGCGTTCAGGTCTTTCATCAGGCCCTCGAGGTGCGCCATCTCCTCGGTCAGCTCGTCGGGCTCGTAGCTCTGAGGGAGAGGAATAGGGTTACTGCGAGGGGCCGGGGAGGGGCAGGGGGGCAGGGAGGCAAGCACCTGGGAGTGGGGGAAGGAAGAGAGGAAAGAAGAGGAGGAAAGGAGGGAGAGGAGGTCAGTCAGGGGATCCATCAGAGACCGACAGGAAGGAGTGGGATGAGGGGCGGGGGATGAGGCGAGCTGGGAGACTGGTCAATGAGACTGAAGCAAGACGAAAGCAAAACATTAACAACCAAAAGGGAGCGACAGCCAATCAAATGAGAGTAAAATGGAGGTAAAAACCCAGATGGTAAACACACACACACACACGCACACGCACACACACACAAAAATGTCATTCCGGTTATGGGTTTTATTATGAGCAGTCGTTAGAACGAATCATTTATGTTTTGAAAGCAGCCGAGAAATTAAAACGAGGTTGAAGTTGGAAGAAACAAGGAGAGGGAAAGAGCAAAAACAGAAAATGTGGTTACAACAAGTCCAGCTGAAAGGAATGCTTATAACCCAGAGCCTAGAGACAAAAAATGCACATGGAATTTGGAGTGTGATGCGATGCGATTTCTTTTTTTTATAAAGAAAGGACAGATAACATCCATGGACATTTACCATCATCACCATCACTGCAATGCTACCAAAAGCCACCGTGAGGCAGTATACTCACGCTGTCTACGTCCTCCAGCATTTTGCTCGTCTCTGGTACGTCGGGGGCGTTGGGCACCGTTACGATCATTGGTGTGCGTGTTCTTCCTAGTGTTCCAATGGAGGCTGTTTTTACAACGTGAGGGTGAGTAGGAGGCCCTAGGGGAGGAAGAGGTTTGCAAAGGCTTTTAATTAGAGCCGGCAGCATTCATAACATCGCCTGTACACATTTCACTATGCCACAACCTCAAAGTGTTACGGTTTTTTGAGGGGTTGACAGACCAACACAAAGTAGTACAATGGCTTATTAGGGCAATTGTAGATAGAAACAACAAGGACATTTCTCAGGTTGAAAAGTCAAACATTTTTTAGAAAAACTGGAAATTTCTGAGTTTTTTTCTAGAAAATCTTCCACTTTTCAACTTCAGAAATGTCCTCGTTTCTTTTTGTTTCCCTGAAAACTCTCATCTTAAAGTGCTTTAAGCTCATTTCAGCCAGACTGAGTGGACTTTTTTGCTAGGTCTGCAGTTGTAGCATGCTCTGCTCTTACCACTTTGCCATGATGTGCTACGTTAGATCTTGGGGTATTGTTTTATAAGCTGCTTTAAATTTCCACGTGGCCTTATTTATGAGCTGTCTGCTGTGTTTTTTGACTAAGAAAACCTCTCAGGCCTTTGCAGAATACAGGTGGATTATTTAGTAACCAGGTGACTTCAGAAAGAAAACAGCTTGAACGGGATTTTATTTAAAGGCGGATATATATATATATATATATATATATATATATATATAGAAAACGGTTTAGAAAGCCTTTTTTCTCAAAAACTGCTGAACAAACGAATGTAATTACTCTGGATTAGAGTGAATGTGGATTGAACAGGAACGCGAGAAATTTGAAGGACAAACATTAACTTGGTCATAAATATCACAAGATAGATTTAACAGAATAAAACATTTTAAGCATATAAATAAAGGCTATAAAACAACTCACACTGATGGTAAACAGACTCTGGGTATGTCTGAGGTGAGTGCTCACCGGTCTGAGCGAGCAGAGGCGTACTGGGCAGGGCGGGGGACTCGTATGACGGATGGCCGGAGACCGGGATCGCCGGCACGGCGAAGCTCTTGAGGGGGTGTGCGTGGGCGTGCGGGTGGGCTGGCCGGTGTGGCGGCAGGTTGCTGGAGTAGCTGGGCTCTTCCTCGGTGGTGGAGGAGCCGTGGTAGCTGCCCTCTGGGTCAGCCATGATCTCGGAGGGGCAGGAGACCTGGGAGGAGGCGGTAGGCGGAGGGAGGGGCTCCGAACTCGGCGTGTTCCTCACAGATTCTGGAGGAGAGGCAGAGGAAGCAGTGGAAGCGCAGGATTTAAACCATCTTTCACACAACCTTCGTGACTGTTAGGTGAAAGAACTGAGCAGAAGAGATGAGGATGGAAAACGCAGAGAAATGAATTTAAATAGTTCTCCAGGGTGTCATCGAATTTGAGAACTAAATACTAAAGATAACATTTTAAACCCACTGGCTCATTTGTTTCAGCTTCCATACTCTGAATAAATTACAGTTTTGCTTGTCTTGGGCGCAATTTACATTAATGGCTCTGATTTTTTGGCAAAATTAGCAATTTAGATGCTTCATCTCAAACTCCACATTATACACAACCAGGGACTTAATTAAAATGAGAAGATGACGGTGACAAAAATAAACAGTCAGCTGCAGATATTCTATGCTGATACGGACGGTGTCTTCTGACCTTTTCCGGTTGGCCTGTTGCGCTTACATGCAGAGTATGAAACAGAATGTGGAACACGACGAGACCTGTAAATTCATCAGAGATCGGAATGAGCTAATTATCTTTTGATCGCTAATGGAAGTCGAAAGCTCAAACATATTTTTCCTGTTCGTTGACCGGGTCAAAATCAAAAGGTCCGATCACTTTCTGTCTAAAAACGCATCAGTTAACAGGATCCGGTTTGAAGCACTTTTTTTTCACCCAGTTTAATTATAATTGGATTAAGTTAATGATATATGGTGTGAATTGTAAATGGGCGTAATCTTGTAATTGTATCATTGTCAGACAGGGAATCTGCAGCTTTGTATGTGTTGCTACAATTGGAATAATAAAAAATAAAAATTGGTCAAAATCAGATTTGACAGGATCTTAATAAAAACTGGAAATCGGTATTGATCAGGAGGAGACGCCTGATCCATGCATTTCTTTGCATTCATAGTATTGAGCTCTATGTAAGAAAAAAATATGATGCACATGAAACAATTGCAATATTCAACAATTGATTGAACAAGTTTTCTAGATCTACGGCGTTACAATCAGAGAACGTAGGACTCAAACCTCGTGTTCACGTCATTCACCGCTTCCTGGCTCTACAGCATACAGCCAGCAGCATCTCAATGATTTGAGAGCATTTCTCCTCAAGAGGGAGTTTATATGACGAAGCAATTATCCAGTCAGCTTTGTTTTGCTAAATTAGCGCTGAATGTTCCTACAATTTCAAATGCGCAGAGTATAAAGCAACTATTGTCATCACAGTTTCAATGGCATCATTAACCCTCTATTTGAACCAAATCTCATTTGTCCAATCTATTGATAAAAAGAACTATTTCAGTGAACTGATATGTTTAGTAAGCTTTTTTAGGAACTGCATTTTATCACCTTTAGTTCAAAATCTAAAGTACTGATCAAACCTTAACTAAATTCTGTTAAGGTTTGATATGTATACAGGCAGCTTTTCCATTGCTTTTACTCCAACTGTGAAAACACAAAAAAGGCCTATTTCGCATCCGTGTTACCGGCACCTTGCATAGTTTAAAACTGCAGCATTTAAAGTAATTAAACGCTTATCCGAGATCCTTTAAAACTGTGAATTTCTTTTTACGCTATTTGTGGAAACACCTGCGTGGGTGGGGGGGAAATATAAATTGTTCATCCAAAAGCCTCGGGGTCGAAGAAAAAAAGCTGACAGGAAAGTGTAACAATATATGAAAACATTAAGAAAAATCCTCATTCTGTAATCAACTGTTTGGGTCTAGGCTCTTCTATTGCAAAAACAAGACAAAAAAAACAAAAGGACATTGGCTTTGCCAATTTAATCCCATCATTATTTGAATAACTAGAGAAAATCTACAAGACAGTAGAGATGAGTTACAAACGTAACAAGATGGCGGCAGCTGCCCGCAAACGAATAATCAACTGTTCAATAAGTGAAAGTGGCCTGCCCTCATGCGGCTTTCTCCGGGTGTCCAGCAGGGGGCAGTGTCTCACCTGAAGAGTCCACCCTCTCTAGGTGGGAGATGGGGGTGGCGCAGGCGTGCGGGCGAGGGTACCCGCTGCCTTGATGGTAGAGGTAGCTGCGTGTCGGTGATACCAGGCTGCCCATGTGATAATGGTGATGATGGTTATCGAGGGAATGGATGGGGTGAGCACTAATCACGGCTGTGAATGGAAATGGACGTGGATACACACAAACACACACACACAAGCAAACAGGATGAGAGATGCTTAATGAACGATGAGGATTCACGCATGCAGATTCCTGCGATAAACACTCTCCGGTCAGAGGTTGGCCACTCAGGAAGTAGACAAATTCACAAAAAAAAAACAAATCATAGAAGCATGGAATAGATGAATCTGTTGCTTTTGATTTCGAGAGATTTTCTTTTTTTTTTTCATAATTACTACTGAGTTGCTGTGACACGTTCACACACACACTTACGCTGGGGCGGCTGAGCGTCAAAAGGCATCATCATTTTAGGCCTCATCACCCGGCGGCCTGCAAGTGTGGACATGCTGTCGTCTGATTCGTGGCCTAAAAGGTACGGTGGAAATGAGCCAATCAGATCAGTTGCTATTCTGACGTTGAGTGTTTCTAGTTAATGATCCCTCATTACTTTAATCCGCTTTGTATCGCTGTGTGATATTTCCAAATGTCAACTCCGATTGTCGCCTGCACTTGAAGGAAATCGCGGCAATCACGAGGGCTCGCGGCGTTATGATGTGTATAATGAGCGTCGTGAGCCGTGTCATGATAAAGCATGAAATGTTTTGCATGGCAATCACAGACAAAAAAAAAAGGAGAGAAACACATCCTTCGCTAAAAATTGTCCAATAAACCTTCAGACAGGCTCCTGGAAGCATACCTGCAGGTTTTTATTGAATTTCCAGCTCAAATAATGAACTCCCTTTTTTTTGGTCAATCTCTTGAAATGCCACTTCCTGTCTGCCAGGCAGAGTCAAAGTTATGCTGGGTGTTATTATGAATGTGCACTCAGGCAGCAAGGGTGACATTTTGCTTTGATCCGTTTTTTTTCCAAAACATTAACTTAGAAGTGTTGCCTTTTACGGGCATTGGAGTGGGGGGAGGGGAGGGGGGGCAAACCTGACCTCGGTAGGAGTTGCGCCTCTGCTGCAGGTGGGGGTTGCTCTCCAGGCCACTGTCGGCGGGGGTGATGTCCTGCGAGGTGCGAGGGATGGGCGTCTCGGTCATGACCGGGTTGGGTTCCGGCGACTTGTCTATGGGTTTCAGTTCCAGCCTCTCGTGGTGAATCCAAAGGTCGGGCGGCTTCAGGTCTTTGGAGTTTCCCTTGTACTTATGGGAGCCGTTTGATGACTTCGAGGCCGCTCGCTTTCTGCAGGGAGGAAACACCTCGTTTATACAAGCAAAGAAGACAACCGGAAGAGAGAATGATGAAGAAACAAATAACAGAACGAAATGAGTTTGTGAAGATCTCACTTTTTCTGCTGGGACGTGCTGCGCCGCGTGCACAGTAAGGCTCCCACTACCACCACTATGGTGGTGAAGACTCCCACTGCGATTATGCTGACGATGATCACGGTGAGATTCTCATTTCTAGGACCTATTTTACCTCGAGAGGAGAGAAAGTGAATTAGACTAGAAGTGCTAAGTCACATGCACAGGAGCACCTTGAGCACCGTTGACCTGAAGTTGCCGCTTCAGGCTTCATCGGTCGTTCATATTAATGCGAATTTTGGTGTCTGAAAAGCTCTACTGGTGTCTCCACCACCACATTTGAATAAGACTGAGGTCTGGGCTTTTAGCTGGACCACCATTGTTTTCTCACCTGATAGTTCGGTCAACTCGGTTCGATTGGGGACTAAGATTGCAACGTTTGTCACATTTCCAGCTGGTGCGGTTTGCTTTCACACGGCGATGTGTCAAGCAACCCAAATCAATCAAAAAACCTTGGAAGAAAATGTCTTTGGCAAAAGATGACATGACATTTCTCCTGCTAGTGCATGATTGAGTACAGTGGTGCTTCTGTGATTTATTTTGCTCTTCCTCCATCTCTTTCTGCTCTAAATTTAATTCTTTGAGGAACAAAGCAGGGGTGGCCTTCCAATTAGCCATCCAATTAGCTTTAAAAGCCTATGGCAGTCACAGACTAGTCAGGGCGTGGGATTAAGGACTTACCATCAGAATTTCGAGGGGCAACTGGATACGAGTTGCCTGGAGGTCCTGGCTTTGGTGGGATATTTGAAGCTGAGTCAAACAGAGAGAAAGAAAATAAGATTCTCCAGGCCTTCTGGTGCAAATTCAACGGTCTACAAACTCTACGAGCACAAACACAATCTGGTAGTCATGCATTGCAAGTTGTCATCAGCCCAGAAGATGGAGATGCTTAGAAAGAGAAGCACATGAGGTGCGGTTGGCAGTGATAAAGTGAGAAGAGGGAGTTTACCTTGGTCATTAGCCATTTTGTCAGAGGACTCAGCTTAACAGGCCAAAGGAGAGCAGAGAGGAAGAGACAATAAAACGCAAAGCAAAAACAGTTAGCTGAGAAGAGCGGCAAGGGAGAAAGAAATACGGGGGGTGGGAGGGCAGATGGGGGACTGTGGGGAGGAAGAGGGGCAAATCTAGAGAAATGAAAAACATGTGAGAAAACCAAAAACCGTTGCTGAACAGACAGAGCAGAGCTGATAAAAGGAGCAAAGCGTCGATCCAGAAATGATTCAGTCGTCCCACAATAAAAGCACAGATTGATTTCCAAAACTTAAAGTGCTTTGCAAAACAAAAACAATAGTAAAAAATATGGCAATAAAATAAAACAGCCCTGCTAAGTAAATGAAATTAAAACCAAAATGCGCTGCGTGTGACTCCCCGACCCAATTCATCCTGAGTGTTTTAAGCAGATTTCAAAGAGACTGACTCACATGGAAGAAATAAACAGCAACAAAAATTAAATCTATAGCAAATAAAAGTAAAGAATATAGTTAAGTCAGTGCATGATTTTAATTTAACATCTCAGAAGAGGGATTATTAGTTAATAGGGCAAGCTGACGGGAAATAGCTGCTGCAGTAATAAAAGTAAGTAAAGCTGCCTCATTTGATGTGTAGTATTTGTAATCCACCTGCAAAGTTTGTAAAAGTATTTGAACTTGATGAAGATTTTCACATTCTCCCACATTACGACCACAAGCATCACTGCATTTTACTGGAAAGTTTTGCAGGTTGTCAAAGATAAGGTGTTAACGCATTAGCGATTAATCTAAAAAGCTTAAGGAGCTAATATTACGTCACGCAATTAATCGCACTAATCTCCCGCGGAGGGTTGTTTAAATCACAGCAGCGCGTTACACGGTCTTGTACTGCGGTCAATAATACTAAGTCACAAACACGAATGATTGGATGAGCGAGGAAAGTCAGGCTGGCGTGCTCAGCGGCAAATTTAATTTTGAAAAACGCCTCGATGTGTAAGGGTTTGGATAAAACCGAGGCGGGGTGTACATGTTGCAATGAGGGATTATCCTTCAGCTAAAGCACGAGCAGTTCGCACTTAACATTTCTAAATTCACATTTGAAACAAAACCATTTCTTTTGCAATTTCTTGAATATGAAAACCTGGGAAAAGTAATTTTCAGACATGCTTGGTTCGAGAGAATAAAACATTTTTTGAAAATGTCCATATTCACATTTTATGCTTACAACGTTAATCATGATAAATCACAGTGCTGGAGTGTGATTAATCTGATTACATTTTTAAGTGATTAACAGCAGTAATACTTATGGCAGAAATTTAGAAATTTAAAGCAGGAAAAAACCCAAAGAATGGTGCCTGTTCAGAAGCCTAACTCGGTTTGCCGCAGTAATTGTGACGCAGCAAAGATTTCAGATCTTTATTTCTACAATATTTTGACAAAAGAAGAAAAAGAAAAACATGCACTATTTTTCTTCCACTTTCAGCGTTACAGTATGCCACAGTTTGTTTTGGTATTTCAAATAGAAACCACATAAAATATATAGGACTTTGTGCTTGTGATGTAACAAAATGTGAAAAGGTAGAAAGACAAAGGCTGTACTAAAGCCATTGTTAGTGTAACGTCGCCGTACTAACATCCATATCACAAAAAAACTGCCTGGACTCAAACAAATGGTAATTATTTAATTCAGATTCTGTATTTGGTGACATTTGTCTATTTCTTTTCTTTTTTTTTTTATTTTTGGATGAAGGTGTTGGCCAGAAGCAACTTTTTCAATAAAACCTTGTTGCTCAGGTGGAAAATTTGTGCTTTTCATTAGCTGCTGAGTGGACTACTCGTTATCTGGGGTCTATGTTTGCCAAGGAAGAAATACAACTGAATAATTTATTTATTGCAAATCATAACAGGAGCCCTCCTGTACAAGAACAACAAAAAAAACCTAAATAAAATTTGTAAGCCTTGCTGATGTTTCTGTGAACCGTTCTCCTGCACATTTTGGACACTTACTCTTGGGAGTTCTGAACTGCACTGGCTCCGACATGGGCCCCATTCCTTTGGAGTTCCTGGCCTGGATCTTGAAGTAGTACGTCGTGTCCAGAGTCAGCTCCTGGATCTGGTGTGTGAGGCGGTTCCCCACCACAGGCTCGATGACCCAGTCGTGGACCACCGCGTTGACGTCTGTGCTGTAGTAGATAATGTAACCTGAGAGGACAAGACAGGCGGAGTTAGGCTGCATCTTGAAATACCGAACTGGAATTTTTTGTTTGCACAGATTGACATAAAACTTCAAAACATTTTCTACAATTTGCCACACAAGATGGTGGACATTCGTGTCAATAACCTTTGTAATTATTCATTTCAATAAGGTTAGTATTTGTTAGGATGTAGATTAAAAATAACACTTTCCATTTTAAATTGTGGAATTTTTAAGGTTGAGCAGCAAAGGATTATGGGATGTTTAACCAAAACAGAAAAGCAATGTTAGCACTGGGGTCATTTTTCTTTTACATTGTGTTGAAAGAGCAGGGAAGCATAAATAACATTGGTAAATATCAACAGTTTTAACATTGGATATTGACATCAGCCCAAATTTTTATACCGGTGCATTCTTAATTAATGCCACGTAAATCATATTTCAAGATATCTGAGCAATAAAACTCATTGAAAAGTTAAATTTAGGCAGATTAACATAGATGTTTAATACTTAAAGAAGACATAAAAGAAAAGTTTGAAGTTTGTTTCTCCCTCAGCAGTGGAAAATTGGCACCATTTTCAAATCAAACCCCTATATCGGATATAAATTCTCCACATATTTTTATGATACATGCAAGAGCCACAAGACAGGAAGGAAGTCTGATGCTCACCGGTAATTTTCCCATTGGCTTCAGAGGGAGGCTGCCAGTTGACTATTATGGTGCGTGGCTTGTTCTCTTTGCTCACCACTGTCACGTCTTTTGGGGCGGAGCTGGGGACTGAGGCACGGACAGAAGGAATTAAACGTGTTTTTAAAATGAAATATCAGATAGAAAACAATAAGTGTTGCTGTGACTGATATTGTTTGGCCTTATAGGATCCATTTGTTTGCTCATGTGTGCGACAAGCCCCTGCCTGGAACGGAATAGAAACTTTTAGAAAACAGTTTAAATTCTCCATTTGTCATTCAAAGTGCCTGCTTCGTTCTGCTCGGTGTTGTGAAGGTGTTAACAAAAATCTTTTGCTATAGTTTAGTGTGCAAAAATACAGTAAGGGTGTTTATATAAAAAAATGGCAAGAAGACTAAATAAGAATTAAAAACTTTATCCCCCCCTGAGAGGTAAAATATTTTAAATGGCTCCTAATGCTAGTTGTTAGAGTCAGAGTGGTACATGTGACTTTCATTATCTTCGTTATTTAAATTTTAGTTAGTTGATGTTTTAGATTAGATTTACTCTTTATGCTTAAAGCTCTCCAAAATACAGAAAATATATACCATGATCTAACTGCTTAAAAAAAAACAACAGCAAAGAGCCTATGCTCTATGTCTTTATTTATATTTTTTTCAGTTGCAAGAATTTATAGCCAAGATTATTTTCGCAGTCTGTTACACTGCCCTAGTTATATTGTTCTTTTAAACTCTCATTTTGTCAACGATCCGCCCCCTGTGGGCATAATTCTGTGATGTAGGGGATATGGCATCACGTGCACAACATCAACAGGTCAAATTTTTAAACAAACCATTGATTCACTGCGATTAACTAATTAAAGGGAAACTATATTCACAAGAGGAATGCCCTATAGTTTGAAGGCAGAGATCAGAAAAGGACCAATAAAACCAGTAAAGGGTGTTTTTTTTTCTCCATCTAAAAGCAGAGACTGAGGTAGGTGTTGGATTGTGACTCATCAGACGGAGAAACATGGCCATGGTCTACAAATCAAGAAGAATATTGGAATAAATACCAACAAAAAACCCAGCAATTCTTATTTTTATTATTACTTTTTTCCCCAGTGTTAGTCTGATTGTGTATTTTGAGGTTGATGTGTGGTTATGCCTACTTTCCTCTGAGGAAGTCATCTCTATCCCCAAATACCAAATTTGAGGCAAGCTGCCTAATTTGAACAGCGGAGCTGCTCATAAATACCTGTCCAGATACATTGTGCCGTGCTGCCATCACTTATCCCCTCCTTCCGTTTGGGCTGCAAAAAGTTCACCGTTATTCCCAACCAGCCAGGGGTTTGTCACTCTGCAGTCACTGATGATTCTCTCATGACGAATGTTTCTGCGGGAATGTGCGTGCGCGCGCGTGTGTTAGCGGTGCTTACTGGTCTCAAAGGTGGTCCCTTGAGCGGTCATGCTCCATGTGCTGGCGCGGCGGCCCTTGGTCACCATGACGGAGAACTCGTAAAGCGTGTTGGGCTTCAGGCCTGTCACTACGTGGCTCAGGCTTGTGCTGTTGGCCATCTGGAGGAATAAACAAGCAAAGAAAAACCCGAGAAAAAAAAAAAGAAGAAGAATGTAGTTAGAAAAACAGAAAAGATGAAAAATGAGAAACAACCAGAAAAAAAAAAGACTTCTCGTCTCCCAAAGGTTAAATGAACCTAGAATGAAGAAGAACTTTATTTATAAGATAATCGGATTTAGAAAACGGAAGAAAAATGTTCAACATGAGTAGGCAAAAAGTTTATGTGGAACCACCTTAGGAGTGGTACAAGCCGGACCTAGCCAGGTATTGCGCGCAAGCCACTTGATTGCCAGTAGACTGTATTCATTGATTGGCCCGTGGATTTATGTCATCTTCACAGTCACCTTAACCAGTTTGAGATCACAGAAGTTAGCATGATGACGAAAATAGTCAAATATTGAGGTCCAAATCTCTTTTATGAATTGTGGCAGAAGAGCTCATCCAGCATCGATTGGATTGGGGCAATGCGCAACAAACAAACGTTTTGAAGAAACTGGATGCCCAAGAGTACTCGCACAAAATGACATAACTGGAGCGTCAACCACGACTCTTGTGTGCTCACAGCTCCTCTGCCAATGTTCGCGTCCACATAGTGAGGAACACACTGCCGATAGAGACACAGCCAATTTGACTAGAACCAAACCAGACATTAACCGGCTAGAGTGAGACTTCACAATGGAGAAGGGGCTAGAAGCAGTTCGATAATCACACCAAATGCACAAAAATTGGCCTGGCATCTACCTCCTGAATTGATTTACGTGTACCATTACACACCTACTAAAAACAATACGTCGGAAAAGTCTGAGCAAATAAAAACGCTGCAGGTCGCCGTTTTCTCACAGCTTACTGCACTCTGATGATGAGAAAAACAATTTTCTGCATACTGAAGTGCTCTTTAACAGAACCGCAAACAGGCTCTCTAAAAGAATTTCAAACCTGCGCAAGAAGTCTAGACAAAACAAATGGGCTCTACAACCACAAAGAAACACTTAACCATAAACACACCTTGCGGACATGCTTAAACGCTGACTTATGCAACCATTTTACTTGCTCTCCACTGAGTTGGGTCGTCATGAAAAAATAAAGCATAAGTAGGAGAATCGGGTTAACCAAAGGAGCCGGTTGCCACGGCAGTTCTCCGCCGGGGGCTGCCAAACAGAGGGCAGTGGGGTAAGCCGGCAAAGCGCTCCACTCGTTAGCTGCACGCAGCCAGTTTAAGAGCAGTCATTCCCTCAATAATGCACAAGCCTGTCTGGTTAGACTCGATCTGAGAGGCATTAAAGTGACAGCGTTGTTTGTGTCTGTAGAACACCAGAAAAATACAAGGAGACGCAGGACGACGTTTCCAGAGCGCAGCGCCATCTTAATATATTTGATTTCATTAACAGGACAGAAACATAATAAGCCCGAGCTGCTCTTTAATTATTGTCACGCTGTGTGAATCAGACCACTTAGAGCATCCACTTGTAACAAAAGACCGAGCTGTTCTCGTTGAACTTGTGTTGATTTACTTTACGGTCCATTTATCGCGCAGTGTTTAAATGGCATTTTCCCCATCTGTTTTCCTCAGAATAACAATAAACAAATCACGAATCTCTTTACGTTAACGTCGAGCTGCATAAGTTTGAAGCCCGTCAGCTGACTCAGTGCAGCTTCCCGGCTTGCGTTCGTTTATTTTGGTGCGTCCCGTGAGCTGGCGGTATGGGGAATGCGTTGTCAGATCTACACCCTCTTCTCTTTTTTTTCTCTGCCTCTGTTTGTCTTGTCCTTGTTGAATAATTTATCAGTAAGTGCAACCCTTTATCTGAGCTCCGCTCGGTCACTGTTTCCACACACATTCATGAAACCAGAAGGATGCAGGCAAACGTGACAACCCCAAACTGAGAAAACTGCAATTTGAATTTTACTTTCAAAAAATTTTAAAAGCTAATTTGCACAAATCCTTAGACGTTACTCAGGCTTCGAACAAACAACTACGAAATTCAAACCGCCCCTCTGCTTGGAATAAATATTCATAGTCCTGCTGTTTCTGTCCGGAAAACAATGTACAAACCGATTTTCAAATTATAGGAATAATCCTTCTGAGATTACAGCTACTCATTAGCATCGTCCGTTTTCCTCCACAAGGAGCGTGCTGAGCGTAGCTGCCCTGCAAACTGCTTCTGTCCACAACAGTCAATAATCTGGACATGCGAGTGGCCTCTACCGCTATGTAATATCTTCTGATAAACTACTGAAAATGTGTCCAGCGTTCTCTCTGCATCAGGCTGTGCCTCCCACATGACCTGTCCTTGTGTCTCATTCCAGCAGTTTAGTGCAAAAAAGGTTTCTGACCCTTTCAGCTTCCATCCACAACGTAACAGTGGCAATATGCTTGTTGAATTCTATTAAAAGAATTACTCAATGGTCAAGAAAATAAGAACAACTAAACACAAACAGCCTCAACAACAATTTTATTTATAAATGTATTTCTTTATCGCCGTTATATGCTGTCAGCTATCACTTTACGATTCCCACTTGTACTACCAACACCCTCGGCATAGATCGGAGCTGATGGACCCGGGTTTTGCTCGAGGTTCCTTTCTGTTCAAGAGAGAGATGTTCCTCTCCCCCGTCGACTCATGCTTGCTCAAGATGAGAGAGTTTTTTGCAAAGTCAATGACCTTTTTGCTAGATGACATTAACTAATGAACAAGCTGAGCTGACTAGAGTATACAAACTCTACAAAAAGACAATTTGCTGATACACAGTAAATCTACATTTTGCATTTAAGATTAAAGAACAAACAAACATCTGTCTGTAAATATGTTTTAGCCAAAATGTTTTAGTGGCATAATGTTAGTTTCACCTGGTTCAATTTCACTAAAGGGATATTATGGTATTCCATTTTAGGTAATAAAATGCTTACATTCTTATTTCAAAAGGACATCAATAATTTGTTTATTTGCATCTTTTAGTGTATTTCTAATATCATATACAATCTGTAAAATCTGCAATATAGGCTAATTTCTTTAATCTAGTTAATCATCAGAATATTTGATAGAATAATCAATTACCAAAATAAAAGTTAGTTGCGGCTTTACATACAACTGCAAAGAATACGCCTTAACTCTAAGCCATTTTATGTATGTTTATTAACGGCGATAATAAATGTGGAGGGGGAAACTAGGCTGCAAAATTATAGATACTGCATATCACAATATATTGCATTTATAGCTTCTGCTGAGAAGCTATAAATGCATATAGTTTACATAGAACTCTCTTTTTAGTTCAAAACTATTTAAAGGGTAGTGCACTGCATTATTAGTTTGGAGTTTTGCATGTTGCACATAAAACAAAAAAGAGTGAAGCGTCTGTCTGCTTTATAGCTCCGACGCTTAAATGACAACAGATGTTTTTGTTCTCCGTTACAAACGTCAGCACTGTGTTTCCCCTTGGGGTCCAGAGCCGCCGACAGATTACTTCACTCTATGCCATCATGCGATATTACTGCCTGCACATCAGCACCTTCAGTAGTGTCTGAACGTACGACAAGTAAAAACGAAATAAGCAATTCAGAGGGTACTAGACATCAGTGATGTTTTATTTAGAGGAAACAAACTCAGCTTTTCTTGGAGTGAATTGCCCTTTAAATAAACAAAAGCAAGGCTATAACTTGAGTAAACAAGATTTAAAATTGAACAAAACTGAAAGACAAAGTCTCTCACCTTCACTTTGGTGTTGGCGGGGATGTTGGTCTTCCATCGCACGGTGTAGTGGCGGTTGTCAGTGATCTTCTGGTTCTTGGGCAGCGAGTTGTCGGCCCACGTCACCTTGATGGTGTCGTGGCTCAGCACGGAGGCCTGGACGCCCACAGGAGGCATCATGGGACTGGGGTCGGGTGCTGGGGTGTATGGAGCATGGAACAGTTCGTACAAGTCAACATCGGGGTCTATGGGGTCTGCGTGCCAGGCAGTAAAAAGCCCGCATGCATTGATTGCACACACACAATTAAAAAAATAAATAAATAAATAAAAAAAGACAAAAATTAAAAACACAACAGGAAGCGTGGCGTGGTGGCGGATGAGAAAGTGGAGTCGAAACAGGAGCGGTGGAGGGAAGGAGAGGAGGGATAAATAAAAGGTTAATGCGTTAAAAATGAAGGTCGGTGGTGAAGGGGAAGAAGAAGGAACAGGGGAGGGGGAGAAGGGGTGGAGTTTTGGGTGGGATTGGGAAGGTGGAAGAGAAAAAGAGAGGACACTATTAGAAAAATAACAAACACTGACCTCTAGAACAAGCAAACCTACAGTACTGGTTGTTGTGTGAAATCTACCCGACAGTGTGTGAAGCTAAAGTCACGGCAGCACTACGGAGAGACAGGAAGAGATGAGCTATTCATGGCAAGATTGACTGCAAATGGGAAACCAGAGTGAAAAACACCACAAAAACCACAGACTTACCAAGAATATCTGGTCTACTTTCTAGTGCAAATATTTTAGTTAACTTGAAATGAGACAGAACTAACTTACAAGTAACTTTTCAGTAAGAAATAGGAGCTTGTTTAAAATCAGTAATTCCTTAATCTTCATGAAAAAGTGCTAGTTGTAAGTGAAATAATCTCCCAGTGGAAACAAGATATTCTTCCCATATTACACATTAAAGTGTCTTGTTACTGGCAGATTATTTCACTCATAACTACTACTTTTTCATCAATATTAAAGGGGCAGTGTTATGTAAAATCAACTCTTTTTTTTAGCTTTACATCGTAGTGTGTAAAACTACTGCATGGACTTAGCGCCGCCTTCAGACGCAAATTTCTTTTAAGTCATAAGCTCCTATTTCTTTCTGAAAAGTTACTTGTAAGTTAGTTTTGTCTTCATTCAAGCGTACAGAGATATTTGCACTAGAAACTGGGCTAAAATATGCAGTAAGTTTTTGTGGTTTTGCAGTGTACATGCAACTGCTCATGAAGACAAGAACATATTCACCCAGTCGTCTCAAAGAGAGGCAATTCTGACTCGTGTTTACATCATCCAGCTTCAGAAAACAGCAACTTTCATGCAAAGAGAACGATTGAGAGGGCACAAAAGAAGTTTAAGACGTTTCTGTCGCATTCAAAACCGCAAGAGGAAAATCAAGGCTTTAAGCACTCAGTCTGTCGGCGGTGGAGGAGAAAGAGAAGAGTCGCCTACAAGTGGAGACATTGAGGATTTATGGAACATGGTCCACTCGGACTCAATGTGTTCAAAGTTCTGCCGGAGATGGGAGTTAAAGCTCCGTCTCACAGGGGACTCCGCCAGACGTTCCCAGCAGACCCTCACAACACGTTTGGGCCTGCCAGGTCTGACCGGCATCCTCCCCCACGGGAGCCAACTCACCACCAGGTAGTGGTTAGTGGACAGCTCCGCACCTCTCTTCACCCGAGTGTCCAAGACATACGGCCGCAGATCCGGTGAAATGATGACAAAGTTGATCATCGAACTTTGTCAAATGTTGTAGCTCATTTTATTCAAGTTTCTTCAAAGAGTTGTTGTGGATGCTGACGGATGTGGGCAGGAAGGACATCCTGAAGCAGTCTGCATTACAGCGAATCTGAAGGAGCCCCTGACTGAAGGCACTCTGTTGTCTAACAGAACAGAACTGGCCTTTGTGATACCTATCTGTATAACTTAGGCATTGCTTGGTCCACATTTTGATAATAATAACTCATCTATAAATTGACTAATATGATTTGTAAGTTATCTACGTTGGTTTAGTTTTATCGCTGATTGTTGGCTGTGTATTCTGTCTGCATGTAAGACGTGTCCTATGACTATGGGCATAGACTAGAGTCATATATAAAAACTAAATATTAAAGATGCACTGATTACGTTTTTCTTAGCCAGTACTGACTTGTGGTTTTCTTGCCAAGGACAAGAACCTGTTGCTTTAGTCCTATAGGCTCCCCACATCGTCTGAAGTGCAGAAATCGGCTCTCGTTGACGTAGATGAAATGATCATTTTGTCCGCAGAGAACCATCTGCCTGCCGAATTTAACACCAAATCCAGATTTAACTATTTTGAGAGAGCTCTCTGCAAAGTTTTGTGTGATGGGTCAGAAGTTTTGTGCCATGTTTTAAGCAAAAATGGGCTCATACATCAACATCGATATTTCTCTTTAACTAACGCGCTTCAGGTATCGGGGTTTGTATCGAACGAACGTCCCAAATCCACATTGCTGTGTGTTGACTGTTTGGATTTGGTTGAAGTATGTGGGAGCCTTAATGAAAAAGACCAACAGGCTTGGTGAGTGGTCCATAAAAACCACAGGAAGGTGTGAATGAATGGCCTCCAAAGAACAAAACAGAATACAGGTCTGGAGGTCGACCAACAGACAGTTTCTGCAGAATGAATCCTTTACGGATGAGCTTCTGGTTTCACTGCTCCTGTTTCCGTACTTGGTTTAGTTGTGACAGGAGAAAAAGCTTCGCCTGGTCACCCGTGATGACACTCCTCCTCGATCACCTGGCGGTGCTCTACTCGCTCCATTTGACAACTCTTTGTACAGAGGTGCCCTCATTATATCCCCAAGACTGAACAGTGTGTGTGAGAGTGAGGGCATTTTGAAAATCCAAGCATTCCCGTGGTTGCAGTCAGACCCTGAGGTTTTAGAATGGCACGAAGGTTGCATTTCTTTACCCAGCTTTGAAGAACGTGCGTTGCAGTTCTCCTTTGCTGAGAATCAACCGCGGGTTACAAAAAAAAAAAAAAAAATGGAGCGTTGCAGGTGGGTGAAACACTTCCCTCACTTCCTCCGTTTTTAAGTTAAGACGTCACTGTCATCCGGTATTCAGCCCAAGTTCACCAAGTTTTTCCTTCACTTTTTCCAAAAGTAAAGCACTATGTAGGTCAGCTCAGTCTTTTTAATTCCGACTTGAACAAACTGGCAGGAAGGGGAACGCGCCCCCGAGAATTCGGCAGAAGACGACGGTGGCGGGCTTTTCGGTTCTGCTTTTGAGAGAAAGCATTTGGATCTGACGAAGGGGTTGCCAAAGTCACCACGGGGGGTCTTGCGTGAGTGCACAGAGTGTGTAAGGGAGTCAGGATGAGAGGGAGCTTTTTTAGAGACAAGTGTGCACTATGTGTGGGTACGTGTGTGTGTGTACACGTATTAAAACTCAGGCACCCCCCCTCCTCTCAAAGCATGTTGACGTGACTCATGTCGGCAGGCACCCCGCCCCTCTTGTGTTCCATGGTGCAACAGTGCTGCAGCGGAGACAAACTGCAGCGATCAAGGAGGAGCGGGGAAGGCAGGTGCAGACCGCATTCTGGGACGCTCCGGGTAGCGCGCTGCTGCTCGTCTCTTTGCACCGTCACACGAACTGCGTGAACTCAGCCGACATGTGGTCTAGCTGGAAGCGTTTCGCACTTCTTCATGAGACTCCACGGGCCGCGACACATGCTCTGCCTCTAATTGTTAAGAAGTGAGGCTTGATGAAGTATGCGTCACCTGGCAGGCGGCCAAACAGGTTGTCCTTATTATTTAGCTAACAAAGTGTTTTTACTGCGCTGCAAAGAGACGCCTAGGAGACCAACTCTCACTAGACTTTCGCAACGTTTAACATTAGGTGGCTAAAATCTGTTGAAAATGGTTATGAAATGCCAATCCGGACGACACTTCTGCTAAATTTGACTTTCTTTTATACGTTTTTAAGTAATACTTATGTGCTAAAATTAATTTTAGACATTTATCTATTAAAATTTTGTAAATAGCTACTGCATTTAGCATTTTCTGAAATTTTTTGTTGCAATTATTAGGATTTTTGGGATATAATAATAAAAAAAATAAAGTTAAACTCTTGTGTTCTTAAAAATATAACGCCAACTGCTAGTTTTCCTACACGTGTAGCAAGCATGTTAATTTTGGCATCATCTGACCAGAGCACTTTGAACTGCTTTGTTGCTGAAAATGCGCTATATGAATAAAATTACCTTATCTTACCTTTAGTATTTATCTGGAAAAATTAACGTGGAGGAAGGTAAGTGCGCTAAATATTTTCAAAGTTAGCAAAAATAAAAACTCTAAAAACCTTCTAAGACCTTCTGAAATACACCTACCTTAAGAAGCATTTCTAAATGATATCATATATTAAGGATTAGATCTTTTTTAAACAACAAAACACAATGCTGTCTTCAGCCCCCTAAACCTCCCACCTTGCTCCACGAAAGCTACTTTTCTATAACATTTCTGCCTGTGCTAGCAAATTAAAACGTGGATTAAAAAACCTCATGCTCCCTATTGTAATAATCAGGTCTGCTCATATAGGTGCATCATTTGAGGCTCTGATCATTTGGTTAAAAAAAAAAGAAGAAAGAGAGACTTGGGTATACTTACAGGCCACTATTGAAGAGAGTTAATTAAAGCAGCGAGACAGGCTGATGACCCATTTTCTGCCTGGTAATTTAGAGTCGAGACACACTGTGTCTGATAATGATGCCAGGTTAGAGAGAGGGCAACGAGAAATGTCAACTGAATCCAGAGAAGCATGAGCAGCATTTTCTTTTTTTTTTTTTTTTTTGCCCCCTCCGTATTAGCTGTGATCAGGAAAAGGAAAGCAGCTCCTAATGCGGCCATTGAATTATTTCTCTCCGCCGTTTTTTCCTTTTCATTGAACAGATGCGTAGAGTTCGTACCTGACTGCACTCTGGTGGCTGCGCTCTCGTACACGGGGATCCCCTCCCCCACGTTGTTGAAGGCCTTCAGCGTGATCACGTAGTGGGAGCCCGAGTCTGCAGGACGAGAGACAGAGGTCGGTGAGAGAGAGACGACCCGACGCAGCCGGTCTAATCAAGCCAAACTCCAGAGACTCTCCGCTCATAATTGTGATATTAGCTCCACGAATATTTGAACACACAGGCTCCACTCGGAAGTGATCGTGATGAGAACTTTAATTATGAATGCAGGGACATTGGCAAAAGCTTCCTTTCTACTTTGTCACTCACTTCTGGACACAATCCCGATTCTTCAACCGCAGCATGACATCAATTATCTCATAAAAAAAAGCCAATAGCCGACATAATAGGTGCAGCAACAGAGAGCTCTCCAAACCCAATGAAGAAAATTTGCTAGCCCTGCTTTCTAGAGCTTTAGTGCGACATAAAATTAATTCATCTTGAGAAGGTGCTTCAGCAAAAGTAAAAGACTCTCAATAAATTAATTCCATGAAAAGAAAAATACAGGTCAAATGTTTGTTTCAGTTAATTTTTTATGATTATGGCTTAAAACTATTGGAAAACCCTAAATCCAACTTCCCAGAAAACGTGTCATATTCAAGGACGGTTGAGTGGAAGGAAAAGGTGCGCAAACACCAGGGATAACCAAAGTCTTACATGGGCAGGGAGGGAAATTGGTAATTTCTTAACATGTCAGCAGAGCCACAAGCTGATCGGATTCGTGCCACGCTGCATGGATGCTGTAATTAATGCAAAAGGAGCTCTGACCAAACACTGGATGCATGTACTGTATAGCAGTTGAAACTTACAAAACAAAAAATCTTTGCTTCGTTGGTTTTAAGTGTTTTAATAAAAATGTCTCAAACAAGGGACTTTGGGGTTTTGATTAGCTGTAATCATCAAAAGTTGCAGAAATATATATTTGAAATAGTACAGTCTGTGTTTAATGAGCCTGTACAATTCATGAGGCTCATTTTTGGAATAATACAACTAAAATACATAATGATATCGGGGTGTCCCAATACAATTTTTCACTTGCGATACGATACAAAGATATTGTAGCTTTGAGCATCGGCGGATACAGATATTTACACAATACGATATCAGCATGAATCTTATTTTACTTATTTTGTATTGTGGAATGTTAGAAAACACTTTACCTAATGATATTCCTGCTGAGTCAGTGGTATGAGGACAAATGACCCATTTATTATTAACCAATTGGCCTGCATGTGGGATACTGGATAGAAATCTTGGGCCGGACTAAATGCTGGAGCGCAGTGTTTCAATCAGCGGGCCTAAATCCGATATTTTAGATGCAGGACGATTTAATCCGATACTTTTTTTTGGTTGATCTAGGACCAATATCCTATATGTAATATGGGATTGGGACAACCCTAATTGATATTTTGTGAAATGGAGATGCAGCTGCACATCCCAGTTTCTTTTAGCTACACAAAAATAGTTTTATTTGAACGTCCTGACCTTTAACGAGTGTGTGCCTATTAGTACAATCAGTGTAATTAGTGGCTCAGCAGTAGCTGAAGCTCTAATTAACTCCTCTGGCCTCCACTACCTGGTAGCTATGGACCGTTTCACAGCATTCGGGCATCTACATCTTTGCTCGTTAGCTCATTAAATGCAGTCTTTAAAATCAGACTTGACCAGTTTACCTTCTCAGGAAGCACTCCTGTTGTAAGCACCCATATTAAGTGCAAAGACAAGAATCTAATTAGCGGTATGCGATAGTTTCTCGAGCGAGATTACGTTTGTAACAAAAACCAAAACCCAAATGGAAACCCGTTCATACTGAGGTTCTCAATAGTGTAGTAGCGCTGCTTGTAGTCCACTTTGATGGTCTGAGCGTGGGGGCTCCCGATGCCGTAGCTGATGGTATAGCCGCGCACCACGATGTCCTGGTTCTCCGGCGGCGTCCAGCTCACCACGATGCTGTTGACCAGCGGGCGGACGTGCAGCGAGCTGGGCTGGTCCGGTACACGAGATTCTATTGGGAGGAAATGCAGGGAAGAAAAGTTCAGTAGAGAAGCTTAGCAGCCGCAGCGCATAGAGCAGATCCGGTTTAGTCTGTTTGAAACAAGAAGAGCAGGACTCGTTACCGTCCAGGTCGCTCTCAAACGTCTCTGCTGGGACCCACTCGGTGGCCGGTCCGGTCCCGTTCACAGTCACGGCCGACACTCGGAAGGAGTACTCCGTTCCGGGCTCCAGACCTAAACAGGCAAACACAGGTTGACAGGTGAGGCCTCACAGACAGACTTCTGTTTTTCACGGATTCTTCCAGAAGTTTTGACAACAATCCGGACATTTTTTTTCCCTGTCTTTCTAGTTTGCCATGCTGCTGCCTGTAAGTTTTCCTGACTTCTAACATTTACATAAAGATATACAGTACATATAAATTTAAAACAAACAAAAAAAAAATCTAAACAAAGACAATCAATATTCTGGAGAAAAATATGGCACCTTCATGGGGAGAAAACCTCTCAACTTGTCTCAGAATAGATAAAGTCATATGGACTCAGGAGCAGCGAACAATAAATGATTCTTTTATTACAGCAGAAAAATCTCACATTGCGAAAAAAATCCCAGATTAATTTCCCTTGTAATCACATTCATGTAGCAAAGTTCACATCTTAAGAAAAAATTGGTCTTTGACAAAATAACTTGTTTTTTGGTGACTATTAAGATTAGGTGAACAGACAGAAACCAATGAAATGTGAAATAACAAAAATCCTAAATTAATTCCAGTGCAGTCCTCTAGGTATTCATTGCATGGAGAGTGTTTTTGTTGATATGGTATATAAATAAGAAAGAAGGAAAAAGGAAAGGCAACATTAAACATTAAATACATTAAACATTAAGGCGAAAAAATAACTACATAAAAGTCCTTGATTACATTACTAATATAAAAAAAATAAGAAATGCTAGTGCTTCTACTACTAATAAAAATAATAACTGACTAAATTGACACTGCGCGCTCCAGAGTGGAGGCAGCAGAGGAGCAGCAGCAGCAATCCCAGGGAACATTCTTTATGACGTGTTCATTTTGAAAACGATCAGGAGGTAATTCTCAACTTTTAATTAAAGTTTTTAGTAGCTCGAACAAAAAAGTGTGCGCCATTTAAAAAAAAAAAAAAAAAAAAAAGCTAAACCAATGAAACCACGAGATAAATGGCAGCACAAAAAGCGAAACAGTCAGTTCTCCCAGAGAGCATAAAGCTGAACTTCACATTGATTCATATTTTATAGGCACATCTCCCACTGAGTGGGCCGAGCCGCTGCTGGGTGCTGCTTTCAGTACTCGTGGATGAAGGTGGGTGCCTGCTGACAAATGGGGTGCTTCTGTATTAATTTGCAATAAAATTTGTCACTGTCATCATATTGTGCTATTTGCATGCTACGCTTTAATCCTCTAGTCATTTCTCCCTGTACTCGCTGTTCTACCACCCCCCTGCTCCCCCCACCCCCTTGAGGGTGTCTTCTAAAGATCGCCTTGCCATCTATGCCTTCGAGGCTACAACACGTCCTTCTTAAAGCTTCTGAACCAACAAACACCCCCTCTGTTCCGCCCCCCCCTGGAATGATCTCCAAAATCAACTTTTAAGTGTAAATTCTCTTTGATGCGGCGCACAGCGGGAGGCCGGGCCACTTGAAAGTTGCTGAGACAACATCTAATATTAATCACCATTGCTGTGCGCCTCTTTCTGGCGATATCGTGTGGGCTGTGGTTGGTAGCGAGCGTGTAATCTTAAGGCAGCAAGGCTTGTAACTCTAATTCAAAGTATTTAGATGAAACTGAAGATCTACGATCTGGCAGACGATGTAAATCAGCGCACGTTCATGACGAGTTTGGGTTTTAAATATTGCAGCGCATCAAATAGATGCACTCCACGGAGAAAAACTGGAGTCTGATGGCGAGAATGATTTAACAACAAAACAATCCAAAGAATAAGGAAAGAAAATACTATCTGGGAGCAGAAGCAAGTATAATCCACCTGGATTAGAGTTAGGGCATGTCCAATCATATTACAACATTTGTTCCCGACAGGAGATCCATCGACAGTTTTAAGTCGAAAGGAAAAAAAAAAAAAGAAAATCACTCATTACTTTCACACTGTTTACAGCTTTAAAGACAAGTGTGAACACAAACCAGAACAGAGTCAATATCTGTTATGTACACAAGACGGCTTGTTCAAGCTGCGATGTTCAATGATTCAAAAGCTATTTATGTAGGAATTAGAACACAAGAAAAGAAAAAGATCACCCTCAAACTGAGCAAATTTTTGTAGTTTTACTTTGATTCTACTTGAATGTTTAATACTTTGATGATACTAACTAACGAAATAATCTTTCTCTTGCATATTTATCTGTACAATCCATCTCCAATGCTTTAAATTGATTTACTGCAGCAGGACTAGCCAAGAACCTATTAGCATCCTAACACTTGATATAAAAATGAATAATATGTGAATCCCTCTTTAGTTTCTTCATTACTACAGAAACTCCAGAAAACCAGAAAACCTCACTAATGGAGAACTTAAGAAAATTGTGACATTTTGTGGGCATCAGCCCTTTGGCATGATTTAAATTGCTAATTGGTTACTTGAGAGACATGCCTGGAAAAACAGTTTTCTGCCCTTCCAACTCAAACGTTACCATCTGGCGTTTGCTAAAGGCTTTGTTCAAAGCATTTAGTAAATTGACATCATCGTTCACGTGTTTTTCGGTTCACAGTTTGGCCTGGTTGAAATTCTACCAGAGAAATCCAGCTCAATGGGAGAAATCCCAGTCGGAGCACTGAAGGAGAGATGAGAATCGAGTTGAACTGAGTAGGAAGGCGATGGCCAGGCTACTGTATGGCCAAATCAACACAGAATTAGTTCGTCAGATATAAAAGTAACCATATTCTACAGTTTTTTGAGACTCAAAGTACCAAAGTTTGTACCCCTGCTGTCAATACTTGGCATTGTAACAGCAGGAGAACCAAATCCAGTGTCACTGATGATTTTGCAAAAATAAAAAGCTTCTTAACATAATATTTCTCTGAATGAATACGCTTAACTAAAGGTTCTCTACATGTTTTATTGTGTGTGATTATGCTACGTTACGGCTTTCTACCCATCTTTACTAGCGGTTTCGGTATAAGATGATGCCTACCGAGTTGTCTCTCTATAATAGAAGTAACATCCAGACTATCACAAGTGAAACATCACCATCGATGAGCTTGTAGAGCTCCGTCCCAGCAGTGGTCACAGCTGATTCACTCCTCCGTGGAACTTTCCGGTAGCGTATCTTGTAGCTGGTGATTTCCCCATTCTGGCCGCTGAGCGGAGGCGGCTGCCACCGAACCATGATGCTCTGAAAAGCAATGAGGGAATCTATCAAACGATAGCAAAACATCTGAAGCCCGCAGATATAAAAGGTGACCTCATAAGTTCTTTCACACAAACACTTGGCGGTGGGGGGAAAGCCCTTTGTGTTGACGTGGCTCACCAGCTTCCCTCCTCTGTCTCCTCTGCACCTCCCCTTCCTCCTGACGTGGGGTGCCAACAGGCGAGCCTCACGTAAACAAACACCCCTTTGAGCGCGAGTGTCAACCCAAGCATTACGAGCGACACGAACATGAATAATGGAAGCAGGAGTCCTGATGGGCGAGGTGTGCGCTGAGTTTGAAGCCGCACAGCTACTCTAGTCAGAGATGAATTTGGGGCCTTTTGTTGGCAGGCTGCGCTGCTGCAGGATAAAGGCATCGGAGTTTGGGTGTGTGTTTAAAGAGATAGATGGGGGGTAGCTCAGCGTGGGAGAGCAGTTAATTAACGCTTTCTCACTGTCACACCGATGCACAAAAAGCCTGAAAACACGCTCAAGCTCCTCCCCCGCCGAGTTGAGGGAATTGAGCAAATTAAAATTGGGTTAAGTGTGTTCAATTATTTCCATTTTCCTTATTACACTGTGGGCCACTGTAGTGGGATGCGTGTTGCCTTTCTTTCATCTTCTCCCAGATTGCGAAAACACATTTAATTGACTTTGCGAACTCACAGGAGGGAAGAGGTGAGGAGCAGATGACAGGAAATGGACCAAAAAAACACCAATATGACAGAAATTATATCAAGGTTTTCACATTATGTCGCATTTGAAGGTTCAACCCTCCTTCAAACATGTGGAAAAAGTCATACTATGAAGAATGGTGCTTCAGGATGCTTTCTTTCACATCAGGGACATGGAGGGAAATTTGTCCTTTCATTATTCAATAAAACGAAAATTAATTTTAATCAAAAGTATAGACTCTGATCTAGACTTTTAGGTTTGTAATGAGATGTTTTATTTTTAAAAGTAAAGTTTTGCCAACAAAACCTATTTTTTCATTCACAATTATTTTTTTCTCATGAAGTGAAAAATAGAAACTTATACTTGCACATTTCATAAATATTTGGTTACGATTCTCAAACGTTTGGTTTTGAGGCTCCCTATTTTTGGTTGAACTTGAGCATCCTGGGCGGGGCCAAAGGAGGAACAACGCGAGACCTGTTCCTATTGGCTAGTGCAGACTGAAGCAGATACTGATCAGACAGTGACTGGTAAGAAAATTTCACAAAATTGTGCGTTTCAACAGATACTAAAGTGGCCATTTTTGCCAAGTTTGAAGAGAGATCAGCATCTGGCAAAGCTTTTTTTGAGGGCGTTGAAAAGACTGTTATTTTGACTGAATAATAAAAAGGCAATTTTCTCTCCATAAGGAAAATTTAAACCAGCATCTTGGCAGATTTCACCAACTCAAATGTGACCCCATTTAAGACCAGTGTGATAAATTTGCACATAAATCATGATAGATGCAAAAATACAGCTATCTAGCTAGTTAGCTCTCTCCATTTCCACTACAGGAACCTGAACCAATGGTTCCTGCTAATATAGTTGCCAATATAACCAAGGGTATATTGCTACCTGCTTAACTTTAGACCTAGCTAGGTAGCAATATCTTTTCAGCAAGATATTGCTACTTAGTCTGCTAGCTAGGTAGCAGGCCTTAATTTTAGACCTAGCTAATATACCCTTGATAGGTAGCAAGGGTATTTTAGCTATGTTGCAAGCCTTAATTTTAGATTTATTAATTTAAGATGTTTTAAGAGTTTTCTAAGGATACATGAACACCCTGTGAAATGTATCAATTGTTGGGAACGTGGAGCCAAATACAAGGTAACAACCCTAACCATGCAGGCAGAACTACAGCAGAATGGTTTAGATCAAAGTGTGTTTGAATGGTTCAGTCAAAGTCTACCCTCAAAACCAACTGGGGATCTGCTTCTAGACTAAACTAACGCTCACAATGTGGCGGTCCTTGATAGATCTTGTAAACAGGAATAGGCCAACAGCTCAGTGTCTGAGCTAGCAGAGACACACACTAAAAGACGTGCAGCTGCTAACGGAGACTAAGGTGACTAAAGAGTGTCCAGGTGGCTGACTTAAAAGCACTTCAGATTTTCGCTTTGAAAAGAAATGTGAAAACCTTGAGTAATTCTCCTTCCATTTCAAAGTTAAGAACTACATTTAGTTAGAATATTGCCAAATAAAACACAGCAAAGCTTGTGGCCATGGAGTGGCGAAACGTGAAGAACTTCAAGGGGTAGGAACACAGCCATTCGTTTTCCTCTTTCCATTTTGCCGCACAGCCAACTGCGTAATTTCTCTTTTAAATCGCGTAAGCATTGTTTTCCTAATGGTAATAATTAAATGCACTTTGAACAAAGAGGAAAAAAAAGAGAATAAAATAATAATTATAGTTCATTTTAAATTGGCTTTTTCTGGGTTTTAATTATCAGTTCACAACACTATTCCTTTGAGAGTATCCTCTTTATTTCAGTCTTAAAATTAGTTCAAGGGTGTTTTCCTCAACCAAAAAAAGAAAAAAAAAAAACTCATCCAAGCATGCCTCAGCAGGGGTGGTCAGTTTGCACTCAAGCTGGGAGGCTGTGATAGCATTGTCTGTCAGTCCCCCCCCCACCTCCAAACCCTCAATTTGGGCTTTGCATCGACCAGTGAAGGGCTAAGAGCGCTGCTTCAGAAGTCAATCCTCGCACCCTGAGGTTTTGCCCATCTTTCTTTCTTTTTAGTTTTCTTGTTGGGCTCCCTCTCTCCCATGTCAGGAGTGGGGGGGGGAAAAAAAAAAAAAAAAAAAAAAAGCATCTTTTGTAAAATTTAATCCATCACCCTCATGGAGATATACAATAAGCAGGCCCACAGCTCCCTGTTTGAAGATCAAATGGCTCAAACGGCGGGAGGTCGAGGCCTGCTTTTGGTTTTAACAGCGGCCGCTCCTCGCCAAAGCCAGCAGCCACCTCCGCGAGCCGCGTCCAATCGAGAGCTTCACACGAGAACTGTAGTATGTCTCAGTAAATTCAGCAACTAGACTCAAAAAGAAAAGAGTGAGCGAAACAATACAGGCAGACATTTACGTGGAATGCTGGGGAAAACTGGAGGTTCTCTCAAGTAACTGCTGCCAAAAGCATCACTTCTGCTTCTTCTGTATCAACATATATTTGAGCTGTAGGCAGTTAAGCCGGGTTGCGTGTACACATTGATACGGGATAAAACCTTCTGACAGGCAAACCTCCCGTCGACGAAAAGATCGATGAGGGTTCGCGCGCCGCCTTACCCAGCTGAGGCTACAAGCCTCTGATCCAGCTAATCGCGTGGCATAGAAGGACGTCGCGGCCTGCAGGCTACAAATCTACTCGGCTCTTTGTATCCGCTCGCTCCCTGCTCGCGAGTCGGCCCGGGAGGATTTTGGTGCACGAAACAACAACCTGGATTTTGATTTGTATGCATTCGAGGACAATGGTTTGCATCGTACATTTTGAAATCTGTGGGAGTGCAACAAATACTGGAACTTTACACTCTGCTGCAGGTACAGAAACAAAACAAGACCAGCTGCGGGTTAGCTAGCCAGTCGTTAGCTTCTCCATTTATGTCTTACCTTTGAGTTCTGGACCTCCAAGGTGAGATTTTGAGGAGGGGCACTTGGAACTGTGAAGACAACATAGAAAAATAAACTTTTCAAGTCTGGAATTACACATATGTAAGATAAAATATTAGGTTTTTGGGCAAAGTAGATTTTAGATTGTTTGGTGGATGAAACAATACATCTTCCTGCATTTAAAGAACAAAATCTTAACAAGTATTTTAATGCAAAAATATGCAAGTGCAAGTAGTAGTTTTTTAAAATCAATATTAAGGAACCATTTATTAAAACCAAGCTCCAATATCTGGACTAAAAGTGACTTGAAAGCTAGTTTTATTTAATTTTAAGTATACTGAGATATTTGCACTAGAAACTAGCTTAAAAATACTTGGTATGGTAAGACTTTGTGTTTTTGCAATATGGAACCCAGGTCACTTGTATTTAATAGTTCATTTGTTTGCTTCAAATTGAAAATAATAATTGGTTATTAAATAAGAATAAAGAGAAGACTGTCATTCAATCTGAGTTGTTTGGACATAAAAAATTAACAAAAACAAACCAAGCCATCTTCTGATTACGTAGCTTGAATCTCAAACTGCAACTTTTCCGCCTCTTAAAGCCTCTTAAAGCCTAATATCATCATGCAGGACTTTGTGGACTATGTCGTTTCTCTTGAAAACCCAATTAATGATGACCGGCAACAATTGCTTCTCTGAAGTCCGTCTTTTGGCAAACTACTGTAGGCTATCAAGGCTTCGAGGTAAACAATGCTTCCTTTGTCATCTAACCCAACATATCTAGTGCAGGGTTTCTGTAGTTTCCATCAAATTTAAGACTTTTAAAGACCATTATGGATGGAATTCCAGACCTATATCAGTACAGAAAGATAGGAACTCCAGCTGGTGATAAATTTGCACTTTCACATGGTACACACAGAAAAAAGCCAACTAGCAAGGGTATATGAGCAGCTGGTTAGCGGTAGCCTTGACCATCTTGAGTCACAAGACAGAAAAGTCCAGCAAGAGCCCCCCTACAAGATTAAATAGTCCTGTCAAGAGAAAGCCTAAGCCCTGTGATTTAGATATTTAAGGCCTACTTGCTTTTTTTAAAATGAATTTAAGGTCTTTTTTGAAGGCCTCAATTTTAAGACTGTTTAAGGATGTGGTGACAACCGGTGGTGTTAAAACACTCACTTTGCATTAGGAGATGCTGAAATTGTGTCAGGTCAACATTTAAGCAACTGACCGTCAGAAAGTGTCCGGATCATGACGTCCTCCGTGGAGACCCCGGGGCCGTGCTTGTTGTTGGCCACCACGCGGAAGCTGTACTCCGTGTTCTTCTTCAGTCCAGCCATGGTGTACGACTGGCCGTCTATGTCAACATCCTGAAACACAAGACGGAGCAAAATCAATGAAGCTTGCAGTGAAAGTCCTTTACTCATTCTAGAAAAAAATATAAAAAAAAGAGTAAAAAATAGATTCCCTCCACACGCACAAAAAATAGAAACTCTTGACAGCATCCCGGCTTTATATCTGAGACAAACGTGCTGTAAATAAGACAGCTCCAGCAGCTACAGATGCCTGTTTTGGTCGGCTCATTTCACTAATTTCTGTTTTTCACTTGCTGTAAAAATGTCGTCTTCTGCCGAGACGCGCGCTCTCCCTTCTGTGATTAGTGCGATTTGCTTCACAAATTGGTTACGCCGCTGCATTCCCAATTACTCCGGGCCGTTTACATCCAGCTCTTTAATTGTGATGTTTCGAAAAACAAAAAAAAAGAAAAACACCAGACAGATCTTTCAAATTCTACCCTCAGCTCTGACGTTCACCTGTGACCGCATTGTCTTTTGTACGTGATCTCTTCACTTCCGTTTGACCTTTCAGTGTTTGATGTCCTTCCAACTTCATCTCTGTTTCGTTCACCTCTCTCATCACCTCCCGCCTCTTCCACCTCATCTCCAGCTCTCTTCTCCAGGGAACCGAGGCGTCATTACTCAGTGCAGTGGCTGACGTTTCGTCCATTATCATATTAAAGGCTTTTTAATGCCTCGCTGCCTTGCACAATGCTGCTGCTGGGGCTGATTCGCTGAGCAGCTACCTTACTTCTGCGAGGACACGGACAAATCCTGTCTGCTTTCTTTCTGTTCAATGCACACTTGCGTGGTAGATGACTGAACCAAGAATGAATGAATTTCTCAGAAAACCAGGCTAAATGGAAATCAATTGCTGGCACCATTAAGGCACAGCATGGAGATCTAACATTTCCTATTTTCCTCTACTACAGGACTAAAGATTTTTCTATTCACTTTCAGGTTTTTTTTTTGACATGGAAGTACAAACGGTTAATATAAATGTCTGAGTAGTAGTTAACAATACATCAGGAGAACAAAAAAAAAAAACATTCAATCTAACTCTATTAAGATTTTTCTGAGTTTATGGTTTCAGATACTCAAACCCGGGTTTGAGTATTCTTCAATAAAACCTGACTCCTGTTATTAGAAACTTCGAGGACAAGGTTTGTCCTTGCAGTGCAAATGGTAAACATTTGAACAAATGTGTTAGTTACATCTTCAGCAACGCTGCTAAAGCTATAGACGCGTTCCACTGGGGGAACTTTTCCCAGAAACAGGAAACTTTTTCCCCGTTCTCTGTGTTTCCACAGCAGAAACTAGGGGAAAAATCTACCAGGAAGCAAATCTGGAAGTCAACTTTAAGGTCTAAAGCCCTACAATGTGGGTGAATTAAAACAACTTTGCAAAGAAGAGTGAGCCAAATTATCTCCAGAGGGACGTAAAACAGTCACTGCTAGCTGTGGCAAACAGTTGACAGCAGCTGTTGACATTGGTGACATTAACCTCGGATTAGAGGGCAATCTCTGTTTCACATGTCGGGTCAGATACTTTATCCTTAAATAAATGAAACCACCTTTAGAGAACTGCATCCTGGATTCACCCAGACTGTTTTACCCCAACATTTATATACTAAAAGACAGTTCCGTATTATGTCTTTTTCTTTTTCTTAATGAATCCTGAGTATACGAGCCAAGACAAAAACCTTGGGATGCCCAAATCAGCTTATTTTACCTTCATTTAAGAAGGTAACAAAAATAAAAACAAAAAAACACAAGTTTTATGATTTGAAACATTTAATTCCCAAAACAGAAAAAATAACAAATCTGTTAGTGTGTATTGTTGTAACACACTTTCCAGATTAGTAAAGTGCCTAATCTGAAAAGTCTTAAATCATTATCTGGGATAATAATCCTGATCAACACAGTTAAAATAAATATATTTTTCAGATGCCAAAAATATAGTTTGAATCTCTGTAGTTGTTGTGTTTTATAACTATTTAACTTCCTATTACACAGAGAAATCTCTGCGCAGACAACAATCTCCCCAATATATTCACGTTTTGACGTCTTCAGCTGCGATATGTCACAGCAGACAGACTGGACCAAGTGAAATAGATCAACAGCATACTTTTTTTTTTGGCTCTGGAGAGAAGGATTCCTGTTTGAATCTAAGACACTGGGGAGAGAAACGCAGGCCGGCGCTGTCTGTGATGTGCTGCGGAGAGAATGTCCTACCTCTTCAGTGCCAACACTACTGTCTGTGTAGTAGAGCTTGTAGGAGAGGATCTCCCCGTTGCCTGTGAGGGGTTTATCCCAGCTGAGGAAGACGGAGGTCGGAGTGATGGACACCGCCTGCAGGTTGGGAGCTGGACCTGGCACTTGTACTGACGGGGGGAAAAGAACAACAAAAAAAAACACGAGGCAACAATTAGACATCTTTATGTTAACAAATACTATTGTACGCCCAGAGAAAGTAAAGTCACTTTGAATGCAAATATATTCTGGGTTGTTTCTAAGCCATATTATTAGATTAGGTTCAGATCCCTGTTGCTTCGCTGATAAAAGAGAGAGCAAGACTCAGCCTTAAATCGCTGATGCACTTTTAATGTTTCCTAGAATAAAACAAATCTGTGCTTCCACAAAACCACCGATGTATATGTTTTTTTATTGTCCGCATATCCTCTCTCTGAGTAATACCAGGGCTGAAAAGTGGAAATAACTTCCAAACTATCATTCAGGCGACAACTGGACTGAAATTCAAGAAGTCTGAGTTTACAAGATGGCTAAAACTAGAAGTTAGACGTCACATTTATGCTAACATTTCACTAACATTTGTAAGAAAGGTTCAGAAAGAAAACTGAGAGAGACTACATCTTATCAGAGGACATTTTTTCTGTTTTTTTCTCTTTTATTATGATTTAAATGAAATTATTCCCCTTCTCGGTGGCAGAAGGGGCATCCTGCATGTTTTAGTTTTCTCCATGGTTTAACGCACCTGGATCAAATGATGGCTCACTAAGAAGAACATTGACAAGGCAATTACTACCACCAAGGAGAGAACTAGAACATGCAGGACGCTGGAATTCAAGGACCAACTTTGGGAAAAGTGGTGCGTTGTTAAGAAGTGGAACAGGTTCTTCAAAGAGTTCACAAACAAAAATTAGAAAATACAAAGTCGAATGTAATTAGGCCTCTTTAAAAAGAGCGTTTAATTTAACATCTATCATCTGGAAATGGAAACAAAATGGCATTAGGGTTGTCAAAAATAATTGGTATCTTGATATAATCAATACCAGTAAAATATAAAGCTGCTCTTTTATGTCTAAATCAATAAAAACAACGCATTTGCCCAAAGTGCCGCTTTTCAACTACAGGAAGAAAAAAGCAAAAAACACGTGACCCTCGTTAGCCAGCAAGGCAGAAGATGTTTTCAGAAATACTTCCCCTATGAGGAAGATGGATAGGAAATACAGAAGGACGCTTGTAAGCTAACACAAACATGATAGCTAACAAGCATGTTAGCTAACTCTACAAGCTAACGCCAAAACACTAACTTTTTTAAGTCAACTTAAAAACTCAGTAAAGCTCAACAATAAAGTAGTAAACCACCCGGTCAACATGAGCTAATGCTGTCTGTTTAATTATTCTGGCTATCTGCTAACATTCCCGTCTGTGAATATTAGCTTCACGGACACAAATGGACCCGGGACGGTTTTCTACCGGTCTGTCGAGATACGCTTCCCAATTCCAAATTTTTAATTCACTTACCTGTTTCACTTTTAATTATTAGGTTTGCCCTAATTAAGAAGCTTATAATATTGTCATTTTATAATCAATCATATTTTTGCTCTCAAATAGAAAGAAACCGTTGCTTTAAAAAATTGTTGCCATGGTATTGAGAATGGCGTAGAGAGGTATGTAGATAAGCTGAGCGGGTGGAGAGAGACAAACAAATAAACCACGACAGACAAACAAATAAACCACGACAGACAAACAAATAAACCACGACAGACAAACAAATATACCATGTGTCTTTTTCTTCTCCTTCCCAATTACGCAATACTTTGTGTTGGCCAGCAAATAAAAAGACCCTCAGTAAACTTTAATTGTGGTTGTAACCACAAGCAAGAAAATCAAGGGCAATACTTTTCAAGTCAAGTCAAGTCAAATTAGAGCTCACATACAGAAGACTTTTAATCATTTTTAGTTATTAATAATTAAAAACCCAATGTTTGGTATACAGTAAAAATGCTTGCTCCTTCTCCGCTCTGGCATTTTAGATTAAAAGTAACACAATGATGCTGAAGTGTTTGCCTGAGGGCAGACAGTATCTCTGTTCTCTACAAAACTTGTAACCTTTAGCTGCAGGTGCTGCTGACAGAAGAAAGACCCCCCTCCCATTTGTCAGCCTGCATGAATGGTGAAGGTGGGTGTGTGTGTGTGTATTGGTGTACTAGCTCTGGTCCCTGTGGGTAAAAAAGAAGAAAAAAAAAAAAAATCAGGGAAGCACTGTGTGCACAGACCAGACACTCAGATGCAGGTCAACAGTTTAAGCTGCATTTCACAGCATGTCCTCAAACTAAAGATACACCACCAAGGTACAGGCCGCCCTCGCCGCCGTCCCTGTGGGCGGCTCTGCTCCTGCTGGCAAAGGCATTAAGGTGTAGTGTGTGTGTTTCTGTGTTTGTTTGCGTGTGTGTATGTGTGGAGCCATCCGGCCAGAAACCGACAGGGACAGGTAGGAAAACAGAAGCTGACCTACAAAGCGACGGAGACAGAGCTGGAGCTGGAGCTGAGACAGGAGGTGAGGCGTGTCCGCGGTCTGAGGGTGTGCTGGGGGAATCCCCTCTACAGAGCTCTAAAGTCATGGCTGAAACTCCAGGAGCAGCCAAGAGGCTCTAATGCTTAAAAAAATTTAAATAAATAACCCAACGCCAAAGTCACGGTGTCTCTTGCTTTCCCCCGGTGAACTGCAGACGTCCGCCAGTGGAAACGTTTAAAGCCGCTCTGTTGCCTTCTATAAGCAAGAAAATGTGCTATAATCTGGATAATATCTGATTTTAACCGTTTCGTGCCTCGCTAGTTTTCCCTCTCATTATCTGTCCAGACTCGGCTTTGCTAAAGGCTCAATCATTTAGGTCCAATTTCGAATATAGAACAGATTGAGAGAGGGAGAGGAAGGAAGAAAAAAATGAATGTGCGACAGAAACTAGGGTAGGAAGGAAGGACACAAGGGATGAAGGGAAGACAGTGGGAGGTAAAGAAAAAAGGAGGGGATAGTGGTAGAACATGATGACAAAAGGAAGAGAGAAGGATAAGTGAATAAAAAAAACTACACAAGGAATAGAATTAAAATATGATAGATGGATAAACGATAAGATACAGGAAGACAGAAACAAAGAGAAAGAAAGAATGAAGAAAAAACTAAAAGAAGAAGCAAAGAAATAAAATAAAGAAGGAAAGAGCAAGCAAGGAAGAAATATGAAGAAAATATGAAGAAGGAAAAAACGATAAGAGGAAGAAAGGAAGAAAAGACAAGGAAGGAAGGACACCAAAACAAGGGATTGTTAAGAAGGGAACTCTCTTTGCTCTCTTTCTATACGTATCCAGATCTTACTACTGAAAACAAGAAAACAACTGCAGACTTTTCCAGGCTGCATGGGAACCCTGACCTGGGCAGGCTCAGCTAAAACCAAAACACACAGTGAGGTTTGAGGAAACGAGGAGGAATAAACAAGAAGTGGCTCACAGTAGGTTTTCTATTGGGTGGTCTGCTTGCAGCACAAAGCCCCCTTCCAGCCTCCAGTGTGTGTGAAGGCGGAGGGTGACGGGGGCGTCTGTCAGAAGCCACCATACGCTGCATGCGAGTGAGTATTTGTTTGTGCCTCCGTCTATTTGCACACTTTTGAGCGCATCTTGTTTACCCCGGAGTGTGAGTGTGAGCATGTTCCCAGCAAACTGCCAGCGGTTTCAGTCATGTTTGCACACGCCGTTTACGGAGCACGTATGAATTAACTGTACAGCGCGCGTGTGCGCGTGCGTGTTACCTTCAGCTTGGGTGGCCACTTTGAGTGCTGCTGAGCTCTCGCCCTGGCCGTTGCTGTTGTGCGCCACCACCCTGAAGCGATACTTGGTGTCTGGCATCAGGTTCTGGATGGTGACCTGCATCTCTCCTGGTCGGCTGGTGTTCACCACCCGCTCCCTGATGCGGGAGGGAACGCACAAAAAAAAAAAAAAAAAAAGAGACTAAATTTCAATATTTCATTTACAATATGCAGTTATTGAATTAGCTGTTTAAAATCAATTTTAATTAACTTTTAGTCATGATGTCGCTCTGTAACAATTATCTAAATGTTTAAAAAGTTCTTTTAATTCCAAGCTGAAAGGATAATAATCCATATTAACCTCCTAAAAGTGTGTGCAAAATAAATTCATCTTCCACTGGAGCAGCATAATCAGAGAGTGAGAAATTGACGAAATTCCAACCATTAATTCAAGTATTCACTTTGACATTAAATGTTTTCCATTGTACCTTATTTGTGTGAAGAAAGCCAAATTTTGTTGATGATTAATAATTTGTAAAATCAATAAAACAGGTAAAACATCCACGAGGATGAACACATTTAATAGATACTGTATATAGAACTTGTAGAAAATGGTCAGACCGTCTAGAAAAATGTCATTAAAAATCAATGAGTCCCTGATTCTCTGGGGTTGACATGCCTGTACTTTTTTATTATTTTATTTTTTTTTTTTGCAACTCTTCAAAATGGAAAAGACAAGAGAACACAGCATTTAAACAAAGTGAATGTGCACTGATCTGCATAAAAGATGCATATTTCTCCCAAGCATAACCAGCAAAATATGAAGGCACTGAATGAACCAACCAGCTAATTAAAAATAAATCCAGATGTAGCGAGGCAACAAAAACCAGAACCGGTGAATTCAGAAAAAATATACAAGATTTCCTAAGTCTTGTATTTAAATTTTATGTATTTTTATGAACAATTTCCTTCATATTCTTTTTTTTTTTTTTAAATGTTGCTTTACTTGCAGAATGGCCTCAATGTTCCTTGTTTGAGCTGCTCCAAAAACGTTCTTGAGTATCTTATCTCTGACTTTGAACAGAGGAGAAATGGACACAAGAACAGACCACAGAAAAAAAAAAAAATAGATCAGATTTGTTAATATCTGAGCTGCGGTAGAAATCTCTCTCGTCTCTACTGATATGAAACAGATATGAGAGTCAGATTTGACCATCGGAGAGGTTACAATGCCATTGTAAATGAAGCCATTTCATTAATTTCACCCAAAAAGGTGAAACATATGCTTCACACAATGTGATATACTTCGGGTGGTAATTTCTTTTTTTGTCCATTTTGATGATTGTGGCATTCAGTTAATTAAAACCCAAATCTCAGCTCTCTGGGACATTCATAAGAGCATTAATAAGAGAGTTTTTATTTAAAAAAAAAAAAAAGGTTGATTTTATAGCCTAGTTTTAGCCAACATAATCATAATTTGATGGCTTTACAGATATCCAGCAGAAAGTATCTGAGCCTCCACAGGAGCTTGTTGTTAATGAAGCCGGCTGTTCACAAACTACTGCATCAAAGCATATTAATGGAATGTTGAGTGGAAGGAAAAAGTGTGGCTAAAAAAAAAGATCCACAAGCAACAGGCACTGAATCCAAGTTGACTTAGCTACAGTGTGACTTTTCCGCACGCAGTGATGATTTGGAAAGCCATTTCATCCGCTGAGTTTGCTTCACTGTGTTACAATACCCAAAATTCTTCGTGTCTGCTTCTGCTGAGAAGCTCTATGGAGACTCTCCATCACATTTTGCAGATGGATTTCATGTAGAAGGAACTCCGACCAAATTTTGAGGGTATATTTTGTACAAATACATGAACGTACTTTACATTAAACTGACATTTATTGTTATTAAAAATGATCCTTTTCTGTTGATCTTATGTAATACACTACAGAAGAGGATTAAGGCCACAGAAACATTTTTTAGGACTATTTTCTCAGAATTCCAAGATTAAAATCAGAATTCTGAGAATAAAAGTCAGATTTCCATAGTACATGAAAAAAAATCAATTTTGAGTTTTTATCATCCGTAATCGACAAACTCTTCCAATATTTCGATCTCAGTAACTAATCTGCATGATTTGATGTTCACCTTTTAAACAGAAACACTAAAAACACACGGAGACATTTCCACTTGCTGAGACGCGCCCGTACAGTAATCGCCCGTCACCGTCCAAATCGCCTCCCGCTGAGGCGCAGCATTAAGTCGTGGCTGTACCTGCTGGTGCCCTCCTGGCTGTAGAACACGGAGTAGGTCAGGTCGTCTCCGTGCGGCTCGGCCGGCTGGCGCCACGTCAGCTTGATGAAGCGGGTGGAGACCAGGGAAGCCACGACGTCCCGCGGCGCGGAGGGGGTGGGCCCCGCCGGCGCGGCCACGCCTCCGGAGCCTGCTGTTACATGGTCAGTAGTGTTAGGAGGCAGTGAAGGAGGGGGGAAGGAGGGCAGGGCTACGTCTTCAGGGTCGGGTAAGGAGAAGGAGAGGGAGCGGGGTGGGGGGAAATGGGACAGAAATATCGCATCCAAAAGGACAGGTCGAAAAAGGAGGAGAGGAGTTGGAATGGAAAATGACAGTGACACGAAAGAAAGAAAGGAAGGAGGGAAGAAAGGAAGGAAACAAAACAGAAAAAACAAAATAACAACGTAACGAAAAAGACTCTTGGCATGACAAGGAACCACAGAAATAAAACACTTCTACTTCACTCACAGAGCTGACGAAAGCACAATACGAGGGAGACTAAACATGCAGATCCACACACGGCCCGCTAACGTAAGGCAGCAAAACACGTCGGGCGTGCGCTCAGCTCAACGACAAACATGTTCCCAGCCAATCATTCGTGTGGCAGAATGATTGGTTTGCATGTTTCTGGGCATTCTCAGACTTTGCTTTGGACAAAGTCGCCTAAAGGGGATCCAGTTTTATGACACAGTAACAAAAACTCCTCACCCGGACGTCGACATTCTGCCATCTGACGAACCAGATGAGGTTATAAAACCCCTTTTTACCGTCACGTTCCACTGTCCAAGCCACAGAAATGTTTGTGATTTTACTTCTCTTTTTTTTTTTTTTCCCCCCCCCATTTTTTTTTGGAGGAACAAACTGTGGTCAGACCAGGCATGATCTGCTTTCCATTTGCCTGGCAAGTGAGCGAAACGAGAGCCTTTTGGAGAAGCGCGTCGAGCCTGTGTGACATTTCCATTTGTATGGAGGTCAGGGAAATCAACCGGAGGGCGAAGCCGGTATAAAGAATCGGAGCGGAGCCAGCGTGCTGCTAAAACTGTATTATTACTGCTGAAATGCTACTGAAATGTAAAAAAAATGGAAAAAAGAAAAAAAGGCCGCCGGCGCACTTATTTGTCACAACATGCTGACAAGCCGCTAATTTGGCTTTCAGCGTTTGTTTAAATTTCAAACTGTCGGCGCGAGCTGCCGTCTGTGATTGAACTCATAAGATTTACCTTCACGCATGATTTCTGAACATTAACGCAAGGGGGTAAACAACAGAAAAAAGAACAGCAAACAAGCAGAGAGATTCAGTTTCAACTTTATGTCTTTCACGTTGAGTTTATGAGCTTCCTGTGCAGAAACTTCTGGTAAAAAGAAAGAAGATCCTCTCTAATTAACATGATTTACAGAAGATTTCCTGGTTTAAAATGCTTTAAATTTTACCTCAAATGTTGAGAAACATTTGAGGTAATTTTGGTGTTAATGTGTTAATTTTGGAGTCACTAGAACCACAATTATTGACCTGCTTTTACTCAAAAGCAAATCTTACGGCACAAATGAGGAAAAATTCAATTGGTCCAAACAATGTGGAAACTGTTGGCACGTCTAATAGTAATGGAATCTTATTATTTAAGATTTTTTTTTTATGTTTTTAGGATCTACAATACTTTACTGATCTGTTTTCCACACACAAAAAAAAACAAACAAAAAAGAACATAAAATAAAAAAAGACACAAAAAGTTTTCTTTAAAAATGCTATAAAATTTTTTACTTAATTTTGGAGATTATGGCAAAACGTTTGGACACCTCTGCTCTAAAATAATCTACTTTAAAGGGAATATGCACTCTTCCAGTTTTCTTTAACTTGTTGCTGGTGCTGCTACATTTCCCCACTGTGGGAAAATAAAAATTACTCCTTCTCAACTCTTTTCTATTTTAATTATATGATCACAAACCTCAACATAGTAGCTCCCCTAAGTTGGAGCTCCTGGGGTTTTTTTCCCCATTCATCTCTGAGCATCGAACTGTCTGATCTTAGCATTGATTTGCTATGTGTTTCCACTCCTGCCTAGATGAGCAGCCAGCATAAATATTTTCCACTTATCAATAACCTTTATTGATGTAGAATGACTTCAAATTGTTCGGAAAAGACCTCATGACCTTTCCTAGATTGATAGACAGCAACAATTTCTTCCCTCCAGTCACTGAGGTGTTCGACACTTTATGATGATTCAATCAAGTAGCCTATATAGCCTAAGATTGAGTATTCCTTCTGAGAAGGAATACTCAATCTTAGGCTATATAGGCTACTTGTATTCCTTCTGAGAAGGAATACTCAATCTTGGCTTTATTTCGGTTAAAAAACAAAACAAACAATGATCATGAGGAATATGTTTTGGCACGCTATTGGTTAGATATAAATAATTCAGGCAGCTATTGAGGATTCAGACTGTTTTATTTTTAATCCTGATAAGTAATACCCCAGAAGTGCTCTTTGGTGAACTTTCATCACTGTAACTTCAGTCATGGCTCTGCAGTTCTAGCTCCTTCTTCTGTGCAGAATAAATCGATGGCTGCTCAGTAGAGCAGCAGGCACTACGGTTCAATTACACTCTGGATGAATCACTAACAGGAGCAGCTTCACAAATTCACACAAAAAATACCTGTTCAGACAACAGTCTCATAAGAACAGCGCTGCATCCAACATGGCCGGCATGGCGACGGCCGTAAACAGTTTAAAAGTCAGAACTCCGGCCTCAGAGCCTCCGCTTCATTTCAAATCCTGTTGGCTGGAGTCGAGCCAACGACGATGCAAAACGCATTTTCAGCCTAATGCTTTCTGACTGTGGCGTAAATGACCAGATGCTAAGTAATTATCTTCAACTAGACAGCTATACACACACACACACACACCCCCACACACACCAATGGAAACAGAGGCTTAACGCGAACCAGGCTGACGATGGCATAAACAAAAGCTTATGGCCTGTTTGTTGACGGGGAAGCACTTCCTTTACTTAGAAAATGGTGGATTCAGAAACATGTTGGTCTCCGCTGACTGAGGTGGGAATTGATGGGAGATACTGTCACGTAGCAGAGGTGGGAGGTGAACGCCACAGATCGCTGCTGCAGTCCGTTGAAGATTAAATCCCACAAAAGAAAAAGAAAAAAAACTTCGAGTTCCTCATCAGCTACTTTCAATATGCCTTATTTCTTTAAATGCAATTATTACAGGAATCGGCATGAGGAAGAAAAAGCAAGCAACTGAAAACTGTGGATGTGGCTGTTTCTCTGGGGTTTAAATACGAGGATGTTTATGTATGTTTTAGCTACTCTTTAGAACACAAAAGGGAAGAGAATATGACATTTAAACAAAGTGGATGAGTATTAATTTTCATAAATCGAGAAATTCGTTAAAAGGAAATTGATGCTTGATCCGAACTACAGTAATAACTGGAATTGTTTTAAACCAGTTTGACTTTCCAACACAGACAATTATTGCTAAAAAATACAACAAAAAAAAACTCCATACCTCACTGTTAGGCAATGACAAACAGCATTAGTGAAGTTATTAAGAGGTACAAGTCTTACTTTCTAATTTTATTTTTATTATGAACAATTTCCTTCATATTCATTTCTTTATTTAACCGTGTTTTTGCTTGCAAAATGGCCTCAATGTTCCTTGTTTGGGCAGCTCCAAAAACGTCCTTGAGTATCTTATCTCTGACTTTGAACAGAGGAGAAATGGACACAAGAACAGACCACAGGAAAAGAAATGGATAAGATTTGCTTTGAGTGGAGTTAATATCTGATCTGCAGTAGAAATCTCTCTCATCTTAATGCGTATAAAACAGATATGAGATTCAGATTTGACCATCAGAGAGGTTCCAATTGTAAATGAAGCTTAAAAAAAACGAGTGCCTACTGAGAAAAAACTTAGCATTCCTCATCATCCACTTTTAATATGCCATACTTATTTAAATGCAATTATAAAAGAATCAGCGTGAGGAAGAATAAAAAAAGCAACACAGGATATTTTTTTTTTTTTTTTACTGCAAACTGTGGATGAGGCTTAAAATTTCAGGCTGCGTAAAGGCGCTGCAGGCGAGGTTCCTGTGAACGCTGCGGGGTTGGAACAATGGATGGTGGAGAGCTTGAGATGACGATGACGTTCACAATGAAGATGTTCACGCTAATTCTGCTCCATCTTTGACAGCTTCTGTACAAGCTGTGCTCCAGCTAATACATAAATTAGGAATGAAATAGAGCCAATAATGAACCCATTAAATGTCTTTGCTGTAGTATTTTTACCCCTTTATCACATTTTCCATCGCACTAGAGCCACAAACTATTATGCGTTTTATTTTTTTATGTGACAGAGAAAAAAAAAGGGAGTAAATAATTGCCAGGTAGAAGAAATTTTTACACCAAGAATTATTATTTTTTTAATTTTTTTAGCACAAATCCTGAAATAAGTGAGATCAGAAACGCTCCGAAGCAGAACGGTGAAAGACAAATAAAACCACTCCTGGTAGCTTCCATCTTCATACACATCGTCACTTGTAGGCAACTGACACGCGCCGCCGTTTTTCGGTGTCCTTCCCACAATCTGTCTTGTACATGCACGCCTGGGATTGTTACAGTAAGGAGGTGTCAGCCTCCCGCTGCTGCTACCGAGCTCTGTTCATAGCTGATTAATGATGTCATTAGTCTCCGTGCCAGAGGTAATGAATTACTGGCATTAAGGCTTAACGAGGAAGGTTACTCTGGATCCGCATGCCGAACCTGGACCCAACTGCACAAAAGCAGTTGGGACAAAGACGCGGGTTCATCTTAATATTCAATGTGAGTAAAAGCAAAACTAAAAACGAATAACTGGAGTCGTTTAAAAAAGGTCTGACTGAAGCCACAGAATTCGTTTGCTAGCTTCTTGAAAGAAAGAAGCTAGCAATCCTCTCGTTCCACTAGGGAGCTCTGCAGTTTAGCTGAAGTGACTTGACGGAAAACAGAAAGTTGGGTATCGCCTTTCGGTCGTCCAATGCGTAAACATTTGGTTAGAAAAGCTAGCAGGCTAACCTAAACATTAAATTCCCTTCTTACTTATGTTCTTTAACATTGCCCAATGTGGTGAAGAGATTTTGAATGTTGTAACTTGTTGAGAAAGGCGCTTTGTCCTGGAGATAAGTGTTTTAGCGGATTAGCTTTAAGCTAGCAAAAATTCTAGTGACTTTTACGGGCTGTTTTGTACACTAGCAGCTAATTAGCACAATGCTAGCTCTTGTTTATTGCACAGTATGATTGCTGATGTGTTATATGCAGTAAGATGTTCAAGAGGCAAACTGTGTGCTTTATAAGTAATGTTAGTTAAACCAAGTATAAGTTTGGTGACGTCATATGCTCATTAGGTTTACTTTAAAGGAGTAAATCTGTAATTTAAGTTTATTTAGATTTTTGAGTATTGCCTCAGGCTCTACTGAGGCTGCTCCTCCCATGACCCGGTTCCGGATAAGAGGTTGATGATGAGTATAAATCAGAACAAACACTATCTGGTTTGTATTATGTTCTACAGTTATTATAATGGCAAGTAGAAAATAGTTAATAAAGAGAAGCGGGTTCGATTTTACAAGCAAGAGAATGAGAGGGGTTTTTTTCCCGTTCCTCTTTGGCTTCTGGTAATGTAGCTTTTTGTACACCTGTAATAAATTTAGAACCTGGTACAGACCAGATCACTTGTATTATGACCAGATCCATAAAACCTGTTAACCGAACAACAGCCCTCTCGACCCGTAACCGAATCTGTCAGAATCAAACACAAGACTGTAACTACAGAAAGTCTCTCCAGAGAGGATTCAGCGGGCTGCGCCAGGCTCTTGCTAAATGGGTTTCTCCTCAGGACTGATTTTCTTGTCTAAATGTGGTTCCGGTAATGATGATGGCGTCAGAGACAGATGTAGCACAATGCTAATGGTCCATTACCGCATCAGTACTTTTATCTTCCAGAGAAAAGAGGCCTGAATGGAGCGAAAGAAAGCGCGTAGCACTTTCAAAAGGCCCGGTCCGCCGCAGAGAGCCGGCACAAAGAAGACGGTCAATTAAAACTGTCAGCCTGCCATCACATTCGCCTCACTCCCCCTACATTAGCTGCTTGGATTTCCACTGGAACATTCAGAAAAGGCATGAAAAGCTAAATAAATCATACGAGAGTGTCAAGACTTTGTCATATTCCATGCAAACATGCGATAGCTGCATGATGACGAGGCTAAATGGAGCTCGCAAGTAATTACAGGGAAATCCTGGATTTCTTCCCCGTAAAAAAACAAACAAAAAAAACCCAAAAACCAATACACAAGCTAAAAAAGACGTTCCTTTATCGGAATGTAAATGAATCATAAACAAGAGCTGAGTGTTTTTCTTACGACTTCACAAGAATACGTGGGAGGAAATAGTTGCTTTATTACTGCAACTACTGCTGACAACTATGGTTCTATATGTATGTTTTTTCTTCCTCAACCATCTTGTTTATCTCTGCTCTGTAAAGATAAGATGGGAAAGACGTGGAAGTCTGACAGCTCGTGACATGAGAGCAGCTCCTTAATGCACAGACAAAGTCAGAAAGTGAAGAAAAATGTGTCGAGCGAAGCCAAAATGAGAGGTGAGGAGAGAAATGAGGGATGTCAAAAAAATAAAAGCATCACAGAATGTGCTTTCTTTTCCACCACGTCTTTCCTTTGCTGTGTCAAAAATATATTTGAAGCTAGTTTTTGCTTTATGACCTATAGGGCATTACAAAAGAAACGAAAAAAATGTGATACAAGCACCGACAAAGGCTGAAATAATCAACTACCGCTCCCACAGAAGACTCCTCTATTGTATGGGACTACAGGACTGACGAAGGCCTTATCCAGACATGTAATCAGTGGCGAAAAAAGGAACTGACAGAGAATCAGCATCAGATTGCTGAAGGGCTGAGGCATATCAGCGGCTGCACACATTCCCTGTTGCTGTGATAATCACCAACAGCCGAGATTAAAGAGCGACTCGAGTCTCACAAAAGCTTAAACTGACAAGGTGCGCTGAATCGCTGACATGATCCTCGAAGAAAAAAAAAAGCATTCTTGTGTCATATTGACTCGACAGAAATATCAGACAGCATTGTCTGAGCATCACGCTCCGAGGCATATTTGGTAAAAAAAAAAAAAAGAAAAAGGTAGGATTCTTGAACGTTTTTATAACCAAATTCCATATCTATTTAAGAGTACAAATAGACAAACAGATGCACAGATAGATGGACGGACAGAGTACATTATACTGTCACAATCTGAAACAACACAAAGTATGTAGGCCAAAAAAAAAAAAAAGAATAACGCCAAATGTTCTTCTAAAAGCCTTGGAGTGGATCCCAGATGTTTTTATTTCTCATGTGGCCCCAGAGACCAAATGTAACATGAGGGCGCCCCATCTGACAGAGCTGTGAGGCTCTGTGGGGAAGCCGAAGCTGTACATGAGACCATTTTACTTTAATAAAGCTGTTTATCAAACGACTAAACCTCACGGGCCAGCTCTATGTTTTGGTTTGTTAGTGAAGAGAGTTTAGCCTTTTGCTGTCCTGTAGCAAATTCTTCTTAGATAACACAGTTTACTCAATTTTGCACTTACGTAACTTCAATTTCTGATCCAGAAGCAACTCTTTCTGGGAAAGAGGGATGTTTTGAATTGGTCGGTGCCGACTGTGTTTGTATTTACTCTCTGGTAAAACTGTGAACTGGGTAGCTGGAGATGTGAAAATGGAAACCATACGTTAGACATCACACTGGAAGACGGAATACACCAAGACTTCATACATATAAAAATTAAAGAACATCGCAGTGCCTACAGCTACAGGAGCCAGCAAAACAGCCGACATCTGGAGGCTGAGCGTTGGTGGTATACATTCTAAATACAGTTACAAAGAAGTTGATGGATATGACTACAATTATTGCTCAACTTATCAATTAGGTTAATCTAACAATAAACTTAGAAAGGAGTTCCACAAGGAACTCTTTTAGGTCCTTTTCTTATGACCTGAAAAGGACCTAAAAGAGTGTTGGGAAGCAGTCAAGTGTCTATCCCAGTTTTGTAGCTTATATGCTGATAAAATAAGACTCTATATGTTTTGTGAAACGCAGCAGCACAATGATGCTGCAGAAAAGCTAACATAAAACATAAATAAACAAACAAGTCAACACCAGCCTCTATTTTGTAACTAAAGTGTACATTGAAATGTTTGAGTTACCGAAACTTTAAAACATAACAAATTAACCACACTTATGTCTAGCTATAAATATTCAGTTTCAATACGTATTTTTTGTGTTCATTTGGAATTGGAAAATTATAAAACGAGCAAAAATTATTTTTCTAATTTGTTTTCATTTCAAGTTTTTACAAAAGAAACTATTAAAGGAAAAAAATTAGTAAGCCAACTAGCTAACTCAGTTAGCTCATTTTATCTCAGCTAGCTCATTTTGTCCCTAAGTTAGTGCGTTACATACATTTATATGCATATATACTGGTGAGTTCATGCTGGATAGCTACCTAGCTAGCTAGCTTCCTTCATTCAGAACTCAATAATGAAATAGTTAGGTGTTAGAAACTAAAGATTTTGTGTAAAATAAAGTAAGGCAGAGCTTGAAAAATCTTCCTCAGCCATCACTTACTGATGTGGAATGAGATTTATGACTGCATGTCTTTAATGATCTCTAGATATGTAATATGCAAATAATTCACTTTGGTGACTTGTCTACCCACCGAGACGAGGAAAGCCCAGAGGATCGACATATCCCAACACATGGACAAACAAACGCCCCATTTGGAAGCGAGGACTATAATTGAAAGGGGCCGGGTGCATCAATAATTAATCATCCTCTGTGTGTACATACATCATCCCTTCAACATCAAACACATGTACCCCCCCTTGATCCTTGAGCCACTGGTGAGATCATCTGAGTCCGATTGCCTTGTTCTGCTCAACGCCTTGCTGCTCGCACCGACTCTGTGTGCAAATGAAGACGCAACGTAATTCTCCCCGTCGCCCGTGTCCGCTCCCCCCACCGCCGCTCCCATCCCTGTCCCCAGACTTCAAATATGGAATCATACGCATCACATGCTCCACATGCTCACTCAGAGAACGGGAATGAGGCCTCTTGGGCTCACCTTTCAAGCACATCAGGGGAAAAAAACAACACAAAACAAAAAAACCCAGAAACGCTCCACATCTCCGGAGCCGTTAACCGCCAATGGCCAGCGCTGGAAACAAGCTCTCTGTCTGCTCTGCCTCCAGCCTTTGTATCTTATTACCTTGGAGGTACACAAACACAATTCAACCTTTCTGAGGGGAACAGCGCAAGCCTGGAATAAAGTAATTGATTTCCCAGAAAGCTTTGTGTAACGGCGTGTGCCTGTACGTGTGTGTGTGTATGTATGGCAGCAACAATTCATGTATAAAGTGAGTGGAGCTGAACAATGTTGAAAAAGCCTGAAAAGGTCAAACAGGATGTTTGCAGAAGTGAGAGCAGTTGTAACTCCCCTCTTTGAAGATCCTCTAACAAACACTCTTGCTAATCAGACGCCCACCATTAAAAGCGACCTCCCTGCGTCGGGAACCTCCTGATGAGCGGCAACCGCACCGTGCGCGCATGCAAGCGGGGGTTCCCGCATCCCGCTGCGATCCTCCTCCCTGTTCCACTTTCGGCTTATGGAAAGCGGGAGGCTCGGCGCAGAGAGGGAGTGCCGGGCCGATAACAGGGGAAAATAAAAAGCTGCAGCTCCGGAGGTGCCGCTCGTAGAGGTCAGCTAGCCCGCAGCTAGGGGAAGGGCGTGAAGGGAAAGTGATGTTTTTGTGCCACTTGCTACTTCCAATTACTGCACCCAGAGGACCGTCCTCGTCCAGAACATCACACCGGCACTCCCAGATGAGCCGGTGTTGAAAGGTGGACTGGGTTGTATAGAAAATAAAGGCAGGCTGCTCCCACATGTATGTAAACAGTGGAGCCTCAAATGGGGTTCTAAAAACTAGAACGGCCTTCATAAAATACTAGAAAAAACAATTAAAATCAGAGCGGACTCGGGTAATAAAGGCTACTGTTTTTCATTTTGTATTAGCTCTCCTCTCTGTTGCTGCTGCTGTCTTTGCTTTGTGTTAAACCCTTAGGTTTTCAATAGCTGCATTTTCATTAGAATTGAGTGCAAATCTTTGACCATGTTCTACTAATGTCAAAAAAGCTCCCAAAAAACAACTTTGTTTGCAATCGCGATGTTTCCATTAAATGAAAAACAGTTGTAACGCCCCTCCACTGAGCAAAGTTAAAATCCCTCTGGCGACAGATGTGAGCAGCTACATTAAATATATTCATAATTCAGCCATGGCAATAGCACTCATCATCTATCAACCATCAGAAGAGACTTTGGCGTCTTATTCAGGTGTTGGAGCGACAAGCCCCTTATACTTGGGACCAGCTACGTATGCAGCGTTTTGGGGAAGTTACAGTTACAGTGTCAAAAAAACAAACAAACTGCAAACCACAAAGAAGACTACTTCCTGTCGTCTTCTTCATGGTTTTCGCCAGTAGTAACCTTTGGCTGTTGATCACGAGTTGTGTGATGCGAAAAAGTGTTTCCATTGCAGTTCAGTGAAGCACATCTATTTCGATACGGGTGAGAAACCACCTTTTATCAAAAAACGTACGTCTTTTCGAGATTGCCGTGTTTCCATTAAGCAAATTTATTTTCATAGTTTCTATTTGTGTTAATCACAGCTAATCACACTTCTTCCTGAATCCCATATGTCTGTAGTGGTTACGAGCTTGTGGTGGCCTCCGTAGGCGTCTCTGAGGGATGGATCAAAAGTCCACTCATCATCCTTCATTTGTGCAAAACGTCTAAACCTGGCAATCTCCCCATATTTCTTCAATGTTGGCAGCTTGTAAAGCTACATACTAAACTTTTTTGGTGAGCGCAACTGATACCGATATTCAGTTTTTAATCAATGTTCTTTTATTGCCTTTTCTGGAGGTGAGAGTAAGTCCTCTGGCTCCACTTTATCAGCTTACACTGACTGGTAATGAGAGACTCTTTCTCCCTTCGAGGCTTCCCATCATTCTTCTCGATGAATCACTTTATTCTGTAGTTCATCATCATCACATCTACTGAAATAATTAATTTTGGGAGTTACAGCTATGAAAAAAAACGCCAGAATAACTCGCTACCCCCAAACTGAGAACGAAGCTCCTTTGAAATAAGAAGAGGGATTTGTTTTGGAGCAGTCACAAGAAAATGTTAGAGCCCAAATATCCCAAAGTTTCTCATTAATCTGTGTTTATGTCCATATAAAATAAAGCATCTCTGCCTCATTGCATTATCCACATAGTCAAACTTCCCATTATGCTGCAGTTCTGAGGATGTCGTATTGTGTAACTAAATCCCAGGAAGCAGCAGGGGAGCTTGCAGCTTGGGGAGAAAAAAAAGATTATTGTTTAAAAAAAAAAAGCTATTGAGAGAGAATATTTAAAAAATTCCCCTCCTATTACTTTCCAAATATATTTCTTTGATCTTTACTAAGAACGTAGCGATGAAATATAAAGATGAGACGCATCTTCACCCGACCATTCTGCAATCCGATTTCGGCTAGCTATGATAGACGTACAACCTCTGCTAAGCTGGATTATTGAACATGAATCCCATACTTGGTGGTGTGTGATTGGTCCTTAAATGTGAGAAGAGGCTACAAATACCATAGCAAGAAAATCCACAAAAATATGTCCTCTTCTACATTTTTAAAACCTTAAATGAGATCCCATCATTACTTTAGTAGATAAACAATGCTTATAGCTTTATAGATATATACGTTTCTTTACTTTGTTGAGCAAGATTCTGCATTATGATTGTCTCAATTTAGAGGAGACACCATATGCAATACCCTGGCCTATTCGCAGTTCAGTATTCGCAGATTTTTCTGTGTAACATAACTCTAAAATATTTACAGATTTTTTTTCCATGTAGAGCATATATAACACATTCCAAAAATTCATCTTGGGAAGTTGAAACACCTAGGTTGGAGTGCTACTTGACAACCAATACAAGCTGGCGTTTGCAAAGTAGCCAATCCAGGAGCGCAATTTGTTGTTCTTGGAGCTGATTGGCTGTACCCAAGAGAAGAATTAAGGAAGACTGCAGATATTAGCTTCTGCGGTAGTGCTAAGATGGTTTTCGCTGTGCATATTATTGCATAGGTATTGCCTTAATATTATTGCATATTAACAAGGCAAACATTTTTAGAGGGGATCTCAAATATTTGAGTATTTTGGCTCTTCATGTGCAGCAGGTCCCTAATTAACCAGAAACACAAGGGGTCCACCGGTACATTGCAAATATGCACCAGTGCAACACAATTTATTGAAATGCAGGGCATATATTACAGGGTAATTGCTCCAAGAAAATTTTTCCCATCATCTCATAATATCTGCTGCAATGCATCTCACCTCAGCATGCCAAATGCTTGAAGCAGCTGTGAACAAAGGTATTAGCCTCATCTTCCACCAAATATTTGTCCACCTGAATGATGATGCTCAGTTGATCAGTCAGCATATACATTTTTGCATACACATGCAGTACATAACAAAAACTGCATGTGTATAACAGGAAGTGATGTCATAACTTTAGCATTTCTACTATCTGACCACCATTTCATGCAGCAATAAGCCTCTATAAGTCAAATATGACTGACTGAACAGACCAAAAAGCGATAAAAAATTGCAACTGATGTACTCGTGTGTTCCTGTCTGAAGTTTTGAATCAAAGGTCAGAAATTTATCATATTTGTGGGGTAACTTGCATGCGTAACATGTGATTTCCAGCAGTCCCCATCTCACGTTGTTTAACTGCTGAACTTCCACTCGACTGCCTGCTGTTCAGGCCACACTTCCAACGCCAGCGGAAAACACGGTGCTGACACATTCACAGGCTCGCAACGTTGCGCGGCGGCTCCTGCTGGCCTGGTTTTGACCCTGCTAGCAGATGATGAAGCACACCGTATTCCCTGAGGAGCGCCTGGGCTTTTATTCCGTGCCGAGTCTGGCAGGAGGGCGGGGTCCTTTAGCAGCCCATTCTCACTTCTTGATTTGAACTGGAACTGAAGGATTGTGCTCTCCAGTAGTAGAAAGAAAGGGAAAAAATAAATCCCTTCTCTGCGACTTGTCAGTCACAAATCTACTCCTTTTATCACTTCTTTGCCAGGTGAAATGGGAACTATTGGTTCTTTGTTGTTTAATCATGATCCAGTTACATTTTATATGTTTTTTTTTTCTCAAAACTAGCAGGTGGGGTGGTACGTTGACAGCAGAACAGGGACATGAGAGAACATCTTTGAAAAGTCTCTTGTCGTATTTCAACTTCTACACATCACGATGCCTGTTTCAAGAACAAAAAAAAAGGGGATTTGAAGCGCAAGCATCAAGACAAGCTTGTACACAAAACCCTCCTTAGCTGCATTGTTGCAAGTGTTCACTGCGAAATATCAAGTTAAGTAGGCAGCATCTCTTGTGTAAAGTTATAAACTAAATTGCTAGTGCTCGAGTCAAAAACAATGGATTCTTAATATTTGATTACATGTTCACGGTACAAATTTGCTGCACATATCAGATGGAGCTAAATTAATAAGTAATGCCCCTTAAGGCCGAGATAACTATAGGATTTTTGTTTCCTTTGTCTTTTTTATGCTCGCCGTGCTGAAAGAATCGCCTCTGGCCATCGGGTCTGTCCAGTCTGTGTTTATTCTGCACTCTGTGAGTATTTGAGTAAGTTGTTTCTGAGGAAACACAGTCACATAAGTGTGTAATAAATCACATCATCATTATCTGGCTAATAAATCAGTTTGATCTGTTTTTTTTTTTTAGATTATGGTTCTACACCAAGCTGCCTCGGTTCCTTGTTTCAACACTTTAATTAGCCATTGGCTGAGCTAGTGCATAAATATTGATCAACTCCAGCGTTTAAGAACATTTCCTCATAGCGTCATGCCCATTTAGACAAGCTTTATCTACTGGGAACAAAAAATGTATTGCGATATTTACTGGTACTGTTTTTACTTATTTTTTCGGTAACTGTTTGGCTGTGACTGCAAATACTGCTCTTGAAGATCATTCCCATTTGAAACAGGCGTCTTCAGGACTCTACCTACTTAAGTAAGTGAGAGTTTAATCACTAATCTGCACAGAGTAACTGCATTTTAAAATTTACTGGTATTTATTGTTGCTCATGTTGTTGCTCAAATATTGAAGAAAATAGTAAAAATAAGATTTCCAATAATGCTGGCAGTTTTGTTTTGTAATTGGAATCATTACTTGAAATCTATCTCAACAATAATAAATCAAAATTCTTGTAAGAATTTTTTCATGATAAATGATAAACGATACGATAATGCCCACCCATATTGGAAACCTGGCTTCACATTTACTCCTTGAACACTTTATTACAACGAGGAGTTCATGTTGGTGACAAGACAGCTTATAAAACAAAACCGTCAACCCTCCACCACTGTGCTTACCATGGTAACGGCGATTTTGGCTGAATGTTCTGCTGTAAGCGTCTGGAAATTGTGTAATGAACAAAAAGTAACTTTGTGAAAAGAAGCACAGCCTTCACACCTTCTTCTGTGTTGGAAGTTTCTTTTTGTGTACACAAGGGCATTTCTAGATACAATTTTGTGTTTACCCAGAACCTTGAATGGCAGAGTAAAAAGAAGGTTTTGGCTGAACATGGTGCCTTTGGACATTCGAAATTATTGATAATTATTACACTAATTATAAAATGCCTTCTGAGACGTTTTTTCCCCCCCGGAGCATATCTGCCATCGAATCGAATGTTGACGCCTTTAAATAGCCTTAAAAGTCCTCACAGATTGATGAGAACTAACAATTGCATTTCTAAAGTATTTGGTGGTGATCCAACACTTCAAATTTATTTTAATGGCAAAAACTAACTGCAACCTACCATCAGTTTGTTTTTTTTAAATAAAAGCAGACAGTTTTCTTTTTTTGTTGTTGTTGCTTTTCATATTTCTAATTAATGTTAGATTATCTTATATAAAGCATCAACACAGATGCACATTTTGTTTGTGGCTATGATGGGAAAGAACCAGAGCATTTTATCTCATGCCCTGTTTCATATGGCGACTGTAGCAAAGCAGCTTCAGGCAAAGTTAACGAACGACTAAATGTGCTTACAAACATAGCTCATGTGGGCTTGATTTAGAAGTAGCACGCCTTTCCGTCTACCACATCAAAGCAAACAACATCTAAAGTCTTAGATGTTGTTTGGTTGTTAAAAATGCTTATACTCACAGAAAAATCTACACTAATGTTGCTGATTTTATAAAGTTATCAAGTAAAACTGTGTTTAATCCTCAGCGTCTCTTAAAGCAGAGGTTCTGATAGTAAAAACACACAGGAATCTGGAGTTTAAACCAGGAAACTTTGGTGGAGATGAGACGTTAGCGTTTGCTGCAATAAATTTCCATAGCGGGGGAAACTAATTGCGGCGGAGAGCGACAAAAGGGTAAAACAAGGAAATAAAGTAGTGCTTTAAGTAGAGCGAGAAATGAAAGGTGGAAGGGATCAAAGGCAGCAGGAGCACGTGTCTGTTTGAGGAAAAATAAAAAAGCTCCAGTAGATGCTTTTGCATCAGAAATACGTCATCTTGACACCTGAATCAGGGCTCAGAGTGAAAAAGTCCTGCTGCACAGCCTCGAGCCGCAAACATATTTTTTTAAAAAAGGATTTCTTTAATTTATTTGACTCCACGATTTTCAACAGCCTCAGCTGAAACAAGCTGGAAGAACAAGAAGATCCGACCGTATGAGTAGGCTAATGTAAGTCCAACTTCCAGTACATCACCACACTCCCATCGTCTACATGCCACATCTTGCACTCACGCGAGCCGTGGGAACGGCTACGAAAATGAAGAAAAGACGCAGGGAGTTTCACACGTTAGCAAATGGAAGGAACAAAACAAAGAAGTAACAGTATCGAGATGCAAATGGATGTACATCGTGAATTTATGCTGGAAAATAATAGCAGAGCGCATGCACCTTTTCTTTCTAAATGCAAATTTGCCCCATGTTTTCTGAAATACGTTAAGACATTTATGGTCATAAATGTTTATACTAACACTTTTTGAGCTCATAAGCTTCTGTGCAGACTGGATCTTTTCTGCTTTGTTTTATTATACATTTGGATGTACATTCAATTCCAAGAAGAGAGAAATGTTCTGAATCAAATCAAAAAATACAAGAAAGTGCATGTCCTCTGAATAGAAATCCAACTTTTCCAAATGAACCTAGTATTCTTTGTAGACAAAATAAAAAATAAAGGTTTAAAAAATGCTGCTTGTCTCCTTAAAGCAGTAATTGCAGCCTATTTTATTTAGTTTGCACGTATAAACGCATCCCATGTGCCTGGAAAATGCCTTATTGTTCCCACATGCCATCTGCAGATGACATGTGACGATAATCCCTTAAATAGCAATACTCTCTGCAGCTGACCAACTTCCATCAGGATTGTTGTGACGATAAGGCCTCCACGAGGACAGCGCATATCAAACATGAGCGCGACGCCCATTAGAGGTTGTATTTATAGCACGGTGAGGAAAAAAAGATGGGCAGAGGTGTTATGGAAGAGAAAAATGAATAAATCCCTCTACGGATTCCTCATCAACTTTTTCTAGAGCTGCAGCAAAAATCAGCTGGAACTGGAAAATCAAGCTAACAAACAGCTGAAAAGTCTGGATAGAAGAACAAAAGACTGGAAGAGGAAAAATAACATTGAAATGGATTGCATGACAAGGTGCAATTAGGTCACCTTGAGGTCATTTATTTTAGCATTTGAGCCGTTGTTTGTCCACATCTGTTTGCAACTACTTGACTCATGTTGCACATGAGTCAGGAACGGCCAAGCACCTCGAGTGATTCCACTGTGGCACGAACTAATCCTCGGACTTTGACTTTTTAAACTCGAAGGGACTTTTTTTTTTTCTATACTCATTTATTATTCAGATGAATTAAACTGGTACTCAAGCCACAAAATTACACCAGCCTGTTAAAAAAAAACAAAAAAAAAAAAAAAAAAAAAACAATGCCACCTGCACTCACAAAACACAAGGTCTTTCATTTTCTTTCTTTGGGTTTTGACTAATCCAGAGCGAGTCATAATCATGTTAATGCTGAATATTTACTATATGGACCCGTTAGTGGTAGGAACCACTAACTAAAATGTTAGTAACTCTAATGCCATAAGCATTAGCTAAACTAATGCTAACGCCTATACCAACATGATATTTAACTGAAGCTAAGGCTAAAGCGCTAAATTCAAACATATTGATAATCATCATGTATCACAAGGAGAACGTTACAACGTCTCTCAAAACAATTGGTTGTTTGTTCATATAAGTGTTGTTGTTTGTTTGCTGTATATTCCCACTTGCTCAATAAAGTTTCTTGGAAAAAAAAAAGGGAGAGAAAAACGTCAGAAGAGGAAACAGATCTGCTGCGTAAAAAACCTTCACCACTTCAAAATAACAGTGTGTATGTAAATGTCTAAGAATTCTTAAAAGTCAATAACAATAACTTCAACACATTTCAGCTTTATTCAGATGGAAGATTGTAAAACTGCCAAGTAGATTAGCACTCTAGAATTTATCTGAAAACATTAATTTAGGAGAAGCTAAGTGTATTTAAATTGAGCAAAAACGCTAAAAATTAGCTACGCTGCTAGCTCATTAGCGGGTTAGCAGATTTGTAGCATTGAACATGTAACAGACAGTGCAAAATGTGTGCAGTCTAAGCTCTCTGCCGTACAAGACCATTGCAGAGCACGTATCATTATAAATAACATCCAGATTGGTACACAGACGCTAACAGCTGACCTTTTCCTTTCCACTGCAAACACCCACAAGTGGGATCCATCACCTGATCCACATTTAACTGCAGCTGGCGGTGTCAAGATGCAAAGATTATGGCACTAATGAATATTAGCCAACTCGCAGCCACTGGGTATTTAGATGCAGCTCACGCCCATCGATTTCTCTGCAGGGGGTGAAGACGACTTCATCTCCGTGGCGAGTCGACCGGCTTATGTCAGCCAACGGCGAGGCAGCCAGACGCGCGGCTTGTTTGCCTGGCCCCGCTTTGGAAAGATTCGAGCCCGGCAGGTGCGAGCGGGACACCTGACTGCGGCCGCGGAGGGTTGGTGAAGTGGACAAAGACGTCCAGCTGTGACAGGGGGGGAGAAGTAAGGAGAAGATATCAAGCGGAGCGCAATTAATACAAAGCCCAGTGCGCTGGATTATTGCTGGGAGCAGGTGGCTGTGAAAAGCAGGAAGAGTGAATAGTGTGAGGAAAGGGTGACAGATGGCTTCAGGACTGTATGCTTTCATAGTCAAAATGGACAGAAGAGGTGTCAACAGAGACTTTGATGGAGAGGAATATGATTGCTACTGCACTTGATTTGTGGAAAAATAACCTAAAATCCAATGAATTTTGTGGGTGTTCATTCAGAAAGTTCTGCTTCGAGTGTGTCAGGACAGAGACAAGAAGGCTGATTCCAAATAAAAACCTGAACAGAGTTGTTTGCATTTCTCCATTACAGCTCCTGTTGTATGTTTAGGGTAATTGTCCTACAAGGTGAACCTTTGCTCCTGTTTCAGGTTTGTTACCTACTGTAATAGACTTTCTACCCCGTATTTACCTCCATCTATCATCCTATCAACTTCTTCCTTTTCCTGTTGCGGATGCTTTTCTTCAGTAAGACAAGAATCCTGTGGTGGAAGTATACCGTTACACTCAGCGCTTTAGATACTGACCAGAAAGGTCAACTTTGGTCTCATTTGACCACAGGATGTTCTTCCACATGTTTCATGAAAACTCTTTTCACCATAGGGTTTGAAGATTAAAAAATGGGTTGAATGAGGATCCCTGACCAGTGAAATGTTCAGAGCTTAGGGTAATGTTTTGCAACCCATCTGCTTTAATATTCTCCTTGAACTGCCCGCAAGGTTCCTTGGTCTTCACGATGGTGCGTCTCTAACAAACTTCTGAAGCCTTGGGATTAAATCAAACACAGGCAAACTCTACTAAATAAAAGACTTCTGGTTTACTTGGAGGGATTTGAGTAAAGGGCTCTGAATACAAGTTCTTGTCCCACTTGTTTCCATCCACTTCATAAAATCCCCCATTTTGCATTGGTCAATCGAGTGAAATCCCAAGAAAGTTAATTGAAGTTTGTGATTTTAAGGGGACAAACTGTTAGAAAACTGAATAAAAACCATCCCAAACCTTCATTTTGTCTAAATCTTCAATCAGTTTCTGATGACTACTGGACACGTGAACTGATGAAAACATTAGGCAGGTTCAGGTACAGGCGGGCGAGAATTACTCTGCCGCAGCGGTAAACACTAACAGAAGCAAGAAAGGCAAAGATTCTCTGTGATTTCTTTGTGGATTAAGAAGAGATTAATTTCTTCAAAGCTTTGCTGAAGGCAGACCTCCATGTACAAGGCCAGCTGCCTTTGTAATTCATCCCATTTATCTACAACTCAAACAAAAAGGAGAGGGAGCAAAAAAAAAAAAAAAAAAAAGACTTGGGGCCACGTAAAGTAGCCTGACTCTTATCAATAGTGTCAAACACAAATACACAGTGAGCTGCGGGTCATCATTATTTCTGACTTAATGTTTTCCAGTCAGTGGGGACGGCACAGCCGGGGGTGGCACCAGTCGCTCATTCATTTACCACCTGCTTCAAGTGGAGCCGGGCCGGGCCGGGCCGGGGTCATGCTTGATTAAACTTCGTCACTGAGCTCAACAGGATATGACAGAGACAATAAAACTGATTTCTGCTTAATAAGGGTTGTTTTGTCTTAATTACATTTATCACTATTATATATCCCAGCTCATATTCTGTGATTCATAGAATTGTGTTTCACTTAAAATTCAAGTTGTTTTTCTCCTGCTGTCGCTGTTAATGGAATGAAAAATATTTTCAAAAAACAAAACAAAAAACGATTAATGTGTTTTCCTTTGTTCAGTTTTTTTATTTCTCTCTCTTGTATATGATCTTTATGTCCAGTCCTTGTCCTCTTTTAGTTTCACTCTGAAGCTCCTGGAAATTGAAATTAATCTTTTGCTTTTAATGTGCCGTGCTTAAGCCGTAGCTGGCAAGTTACAGTCACTTTAAGAGCAGAAAGTTCTTTATAAAATAGGGATTGAAGTGGGTTGGACCTTTTAGTAGTCTGCTAAATTGGTTTGAATTTGGCTATGTATATGTTGGAAGGATGACTGCTTTTATTCAACATATAGTACATTTCCTGCTCTAGAAATGATAGTGGAGCATAATAGATACCGTCTTCTAGCACAGACTGAAAACACACCGTTTCATAAATCCAGGCTACCATATAGACCACAGTCTCTTACATTCAGGTCTGTTACCTACTCCAATAGACTTTCTACCCCATATTTACCTCCATCTATCATCCTATCAACTTGTCCGTAGTATGAATAAGCAGAAGTGTCAGCATGTCCTCCAGCTTAATGCAGATAAGAAAGACATAACTATTACTGATCCCAAACATTAATGATCAGGGATCAACAATCAAGATCCAATGAGGTTAAGAATCAAACAGCATCTCAGAAAACCTAGGTGCAGTCATGGGCTCAGACCAAATTTTTTGCAACCACACAATGTCTAATAATGAATAAGTTCACTAATGTCTTAAAATCTTGTCAAAATTAATGGTTTTCAATCAAAACAATACACAGAAAAATAGTATGTCCTCATCAAGTGCTCCTCCAAAATGATGCTAGGACAGATCTGGTTTGCGTGCGTTGCTGTTTTGTCGAAAGCCAACGCCTGTTTCCATCTACTTTGAGAACCAAGCATGCGTCACCTGCAGGTGGTATGACACAACATGGAAAAAGAGCGTAGAAGCAAGATGGCGGATGGCCTGTGCACCTCCTGCTTGCCACCATGCTGACTGTTGCATTATCTTCAGTTTTACCACAGGGTGACTTCACCGTTTATGTTGAAGGATCAGGAATCCACTGTGTCTGACTGGAATCAGATTTAGTGTTTGGGAACATTGTTCTTTCAGTATAAACACGAGGCACTGGCTCAAAAAGCACTCAAGAACTGAAATGGTCTCTGGACCGCATTGGTGGCAAAGCCTCATTAGTGTTTTCAGTACCAGAAATAACCAAGGAGAGATTCTATAGTCAACACTGGAACTGCAGAAAGATTTTGTTGCATCTTTCTTATGCTTTAAAATAATTCTCCTAATGTATTTCCTTTATTATTTTATATTGTCATGCAACATCTTCTTGTTAAAAGAACATCTGAAAATTCACCGTCTTGTGATTTTTTGGGGTTAAGTGTCACAAACATTTCTGCAACCCTGGATGTAGAACGGACTGCGTGCAAAAAGAACATCATTTAGTTCTGTTTTTGGACTTGCCTCTGTTTCAACAGGACCCTGAAGGTTTCATATCATTGTTGTTGTTTTTTGTCGTTGTTTTCCATTTCCACAGATGTACAGAGTCCCAACAATCAATTAATGCATCTTTAAAAGAGGCGACGCAGCACAGCGAGCCGACCGCTCGGCCTTTCAAGTCTGAAAGGATTCGGAAAGAGAACTTCTGCTGTCTTCCTCCAAAAACAGCCGACTGCCCTTTTTTTTTTTGTTTGGGATTGTGTTAAGCATTTTCACAAAGATCTAAGGCATTGAGCAGTTTCCTCTCCCTGGATGAAAACTCAGGTGTAACAAGCAAACAGATAATCACTGCTGATATTCAACCAGCCTGCATTTCTAAATAACCTTGTGTAGCTGTGCGAAAACCCGATCAGACTCTGGCTGTGATATTGATTACATTGTAGCAATTTTGTAGTTTTGTCATCTTCCCGAGGAGGAGTTGATTCATCTTTCCCGAGTTAACAAATGTGATTTGCACACTATTTGTCTCAGTGTGTGGCGTACCGTGATCCAAGATGATGAGCTGCGCGCTTGACTGGATGTTGCCGGCATCATTTTCTGCCAGGCACTGGTAGAAACCTTCGTCAGACTTGACCAGACCCAAAACCTGCAGGTTGTGCTCCTTCTGCAGAGTAAGGACGAGGGGAAGGGAAATAGAAATAAAATAGCACAGCTCTGTCAGATCTGTAGAATCAAGAAATTACTGAAACACAACATCTCTGACAATGTGAAGTAGGCTAAGAGAAAGTGCCAAGGCCAAGACATACTCCGCAAGAACAGAGACGTGTGCTCACTATCTTAGGGGTGCAAGAATAAAATGACATTATTCTGTTTGTTGGTGCATATTATTCTAGGCAAAAAAAAATTTCTGGTGAAATGTGAAGTGAGTGTGCTGCAGTTTGAGGGAATTATGAAAACTTCCAAAGAGTTCTGCTCTTATGAGTTTGTAAAGTATAAAATGTTGTGGCACTTTATTGTTGCTCGAGTACAAGAAAAAGGTTGGGCCTACCAAAATTACTCCCAGAGTGAGTCGACAACTATTCCAGGAGGACACAAAACAATCCAGATCAAAATCTAAGGAACTGCAGGCCTTACTTGGCTCGGTTAGGGTCAACGATTTCAAAGAATCTGAGCAAAATGCCATTGATCAGAGAGTTCCAGTACCAAGGGTAGGGGTGAATCGATCGATCAGTTGGCCGATTGGTGCCAATTTTCTTAATTTTAGGCGACTGGCCAATTCTTACATTCATCCATTTTCTAACACCTTTGTCCCTAGTGGAGTCAGAGGTGCTGGTGTTCATCTCCAGCTAACGTTCCGGGCGAGAAGCAGGGTCATCCTGGACAGGTCGCCAGTCTGTCGCAGGGCAACACAGAGACAGACAGGACAAACAACCATACACTCACACACTCACACCTAAGGAGAATTTAGAGAGACCAATTAACCTGGCAGTCATGTTTTTGAACTGTGGGAGGAAGCCGGAGTATCCGGAGAGAACCCACACATGCACAGGGAGAACATGCAAACTCCATGCAGAAAGACTCCTGGCCAGAACCTTCTTGCTGTAAGGCAACAGTGCTACCAACTGCGCCACTGTGTAGCCCCTCCAATTCTTACATGTGAAACCAATTTTATCCACCGATCTTATCCACCTCCGTAAGGGTCTGAAAATCTGTCACTGAAACCTTTTTGTTCTGCTGTGAGAGACAGCTGACTGCTAGACCTCGTCCACCAGGTCACATCTGCACGTGTGCGGCTAACAATACTCACCCCCTGATGCTAACTTAGCAGCTTTGTTGCTATACTGACACACTACGTAGTTAGTTATAAGAAAAAAGTTTTAAAAAAATCAGTATCTGTCAAAATAACAATCAGTTTTTTAAAGATCTAAATGGAACGGCAAAAAAACTGCAAGTGGTGACAACCCTGATCAAAGCTACTGCTGAATTAAAGGGACACAAAATGCTGCTTAGTTTTGAACTTTTTTGGAAAATATTGTTTAGGATCAGGAGACAAAATTGGAACTTCAAATCTGGTGCAAAACTAACAGCATTTCAGAAAAGAGCATCTTAAAGACAGTTAAACATGGTGACAGTAGGGTGACAGTCAGGGATTGCTTTGGCTGCCACATGGCCTTGAGTGACAAGATTTAATTGATGGAGCTCCGATTTGTGATTTCTACTGAAAAATCCTGAAGCAGAATTTTCTACAATCAGTTTGTACTCGCGTAAACTCTGGTTATGTTGCTGAACAGCGATCCAAAGCACGCCAATAGTTTAAGCGAAGTCATAAATAAAAAAAGTAATTAAATGGTTTTGAAGTTGAAACCAAATCTGATTGAAATGCTGTGGAGTGACCTTGAACAGACTGTTCGTGCTTGAAAATCTTCCAACATGCCTGGATTGAAGCGATCCCTGACACATTCCAAAATTCCTCCACGGAAATATAAAAGATTCCTTTGATGATCTGAAATATGCAACTGTGAGAAGAAGGCAAAAACGGAATAAATCTGAAAGCAAATACCTACAGTTAGGTACTGATCAAGCACAGCGTGAACTCACAATTATCTTGAAGTAGTCGCTGGGGATGACGGCGTCTCCGTTCTTGACCCACTTGACGGTGGGAGCGGGCGAGCCCGAAACTTCGCACTCGAAGACGATGTCCATGGACTCGTGGGCGTAGATGTTGGCGGGCCGTTTCACAAACTGGGGAGGAACTGCGGAGTCCAGAAGAGAAAACGGGGGTTAGTGTTTTTTTATTGAAAAAATAAAATAAAATAAGCAGAGCACAAACACCGCTCATCATCCTTTCGTCGTAAACTTCCGACCTCCGGTTTCTCCAGGCAGACCAGGAAAATCCAAATCAATTTCTGCGGCGTCTGCGCCAGAACGCTCCACATCAAACGACCCCCACGCTCCCCCCTCCCTCTTTAATTACATGATCAAAACAAAAGCAAACAAGACAAGTTAAAGAGTGGGGGGGGGGCTATCTAATTATTTCCTGCTTCGTCGGGCCAGCTGCGCCTGCTTTAGCACATGGATGAAAGGTTCAGTGACCTCTGCTTTTATTTATGCAGAAACGGATGAAAAATAACTGCCGCTCGGCTACCAGAACAGCATGATCCGCTGTCTGAGCGGGGCACTTGCAGATCTCTCCAAGACCTGGTAATGAGGGCCAGAAAGGAGATATTTGATCTGCTGGGGCGATGCGGTGCCTCATCAATCTGTCCTGGAACAAGGTCAGAGGGAGCGCCGGGCCCGGGCCTTGTCCTCTCGCTGTAATTGGACCGTACGTGTTGTGGGGGAAGAAACGCGGCCGTGCTCGCGTGCGTGTGTGCGCGCGCGCGCGCGTGCATTTTACCGCCTCTGCGCATTTCGTGATAAGCCGCGACCTCGCCGACCACAATTTAAACGAATGTTTTGTTGCCGAGTTGCACCGTCAAACGCTTTCCCATCATCCTCCTGGGCCTCTCTGATAGAGAGTTATTAGCATCTATTTTGCGTTAATCCACACAAGATGATTGGTTATTAGCGGCCGCGGGAGGACGAGGTCCGGTTTTTTTTTCTTCCCCCGGCTTAATACAATGTAGCAGCGGGTTACGAGGTCAAGTCTTCATCTCCCTCCGCGCTTTCCCCTCCCCTCTTGATGCAGCGATGGCTAATTTACTCCGACACACATGCGTTAGCGGACACAGCGATTCTTCATCCACTTGAAACGGTTCTGAAGGAGGAACAACTGCTTCAGTTCAAAAACAGGCTCATTCCTCTCCGAGCTGGAGATGCACTCTCTGCACATCTGGTGCGTATTTCCCCGCTCCACTTGCAGCACATGGAGCAACGCCGGAGGGAGCGAGGCAACTTAATAGAAGCTGAACAATAAACGACTGCAAGACGTTCTTTCTGGTTCACACGTTAAACACCAGAAAATGGCAGCGAGGGAAGGAGGTGTGGGGTTCAACTCGGTCCAGTTCGGCTTATTTAAACGGTTCCGATTCGCGGTAAAAGGTAACACAAACATTATCAGTTGAGTGTGGCGTTTTATTTCAGGTTTGTTAACTTTTAGTTATCGTTTTATCTTATGCCGTCTAGTTGTCTGCTTTCTTTTCTTTGAAGGGATCCGAAATGGTCGGTGTACGATTCACTTCTTGATCCGCTTGAGGATTACATGAACACGAATCCTAGAGCGTTTTAAGACTTTCCAGCAACTCTTTGAGCACTGACAAACCACACACATTAAAAACGGAGCATGTCTGCACCAAAAGGCTGGTTGCACCTCCTCAACATGTAACAGCCTTCATCAATGTTTAGCTTGTTTGAAGCTAATTCATGTTAATTCTTCCCTAATTTAGTTGTAGCGCTATACAAATAAACTTGATTGATTGGTTTATTGATTGATAAATGTCACATTGACAGGTTGACTCCAGTTGTGTATCTGCAGTCATTTCTTTCGGGCATATAAATCGTAATATTCCAACAAACTCTTTTTTTTTTTTTCTTTTTTTTTGCAAAGACAAACTTCTCAATTAAGGTGAAAAAAAATGTTTTAAAAACAATAGGGAGCATTTTGTTGGGATATTTTTGAGATAGAAGGTGATAATGCTGCTAATAAAAAAGTATGAGCGGGATCAGAATGAACTGAAGAAACCACGGCGTCGTTAATCTCTATTATTTGTGTGACAATTAATCTTTCTTTCTCAATTTCCGGACCGCAGCTTCCTCGTCCTAATAAAAATTAATAGCTGCTCCAGATGGACAAATGATACCCAGGGAATCCTCCACACGAACACGTGACGTCGATAGCGCAATACGGTAGACAGGTTATCCCGGGACGATACCGAATTTGCCTTTTCCAGAAACATACCACTTAACCTCCGACCTTTCCGTACAGTACGCTGCATTTTTCATGCGGCTCCCAGAAGCAGAAAGCAGAAAGTTTCCCCCGTCTCCGTGACTAATAAGCGTCTGGATGGCTCCGCGAGCCACTGTGATGAATTCCGAAGACTGACACGGGGACGGTAATGAGGACGGCGACGCGTCAGACCGCCATGACAACCATCACCCTGCTGTGCGAGGCCCCGCGGAGTGTGTGTTTGAGGCGTGAATAATGTGTTTCACAGTGTGCCGTCCTCTGGATATTTGCCTTAAGTAGGTGTGCAGCGGAGACAGGTGGAATCACTGATTTCCTTTGGTGTGCCGGGAACATGGCTCTGAAAGCAGCGGTGAGTCAGTGTTTGTGGGCAGTTTTCAATATGGACACCTGTTTTGTTTTTTTTTCTTTTCTTTCTTTCCATTTCCCCCCCCTTTTTACCGATGATGTTGTGGGATGGGAGTGTTAAATCAGCTGCTGAGGCGTCTAACCATATGTTCCTGTACATCTATTCTGACCCCAGTCTACATCTTTGTTTAAAAGTTTGTGTCTGGGCAGATACTGTATATGTTCTGGTTCTGAATCTCCGGGTTTTGATGCCAATGCTACTCACAGGGTCCCTTTATCTACTCAGACTCAACGCTCTCTCTACTACCCACCGAACCCTCAAGTTTCCCATAACTCCCCCTCTATCTCTCCATCTTCAGCCATCGCTTCCCTCCCTCCAACCAAGCAGCCATGCACCGTTTTCTCTAAATGGAGTTCAGACATTTGGAACCTATTGGACTGAGCAATGAGGAGGAACGCCTAAATATACCAATATAGGCTTTTGGGTGGCTGGGAGCAACGAGGGGAGGGGGAAGGAGGGTGTTGCAGCAAACATTCGGGGGAATGTGTGTTGGTCCGTGTGCCTCTTAGTGCAACAACCTGCATAATAACCGTCTTTAAACATTCATTTGCTTTTCTATTTCTTGTACCTATCACAGAAATTACAGTACATAGCAGAAGTGCTCGCACCCGTGAACTTTTTCACACTTTCTCTTGCTACAACAAGAAACTTCCCCGTATTTCTTATGGATTTTTTTTTTTAAGAGTAAGTTCCTACTGAAAACGATACTTGTTTTGTCTCACGTCAAATGTACAAAGAACTAGGAACTAGGCAACGGTACTTGATAGGATTTTGTGTTTTCGCAGTGCAGTGATGAACTCAGGCCTTCACCAACAGATTAAGACAATTATAAAGTTGGTCTTCTATCCCCTGAAGAACATTTCCACGACTGAAGGATGAATGCCTCAGCAAGATTTAGAGAAACTCATCCGTACTTTTATTTGAAGTCGTATTGATTACTGCAACTGTGTCTTCACAGGTCTGCCTTAAAAAAAAAAAAAAAAAAAAAAAAATCAGACAAATGCAGCTGATCCCGAACGCTGTTGTTTGCGTTCTGACTAAAACCAGGAAGAATCCTCTAAAAGCTTTCAACTGGCTCCCTGTAGCTCAGAAAATGGACTTTAAAACACTTTTGTTAGCTTTTAAATCCCTGGACGGCTTTGCACCAAGTTAAATTAGAGCTCTGTTCACCGTTGTATCAACCTACTAGATCTCTCCAGCCTACGGAATCAGCATTCAGTTTTTATGCTCCACTAAACTGGAACAAACTTCCAGAAAACTGCAAGGATGCTGAAACACTGAGTCCTTTTAGATGAAGGCCAAACCCCCACTTGTTTAGATTAATAATAACTGGAAAATAATTAATAAATTTGATGATGACGGTTATTCTAAGATGATTAATGTTTGCCACTAGTTTCATAATTGATTATTGTTTTTTAACATCGGAAGCACTTTGAAATTACTTGTTGAAATATGCTACTAATAGCATATTAGTAGCATACAAGTGAAATTCAAAGGACAGTGGGAAGCTTTTGAATTCAGAGTACAATTATATTCAGTTACCTTACAGGTCTCTTAGAGAACATTAATGACCAGACAGCAGACGTCTTTTCAATTAGACACAACTTCATAAAGGCCTGTTGCATAAAGTTGTACGAAATACATCAAGTGTAACTGCGACGTGACCAAAAAAAAAAAAAAAGTTCAAAAGGTGTACGTACTTTTGCACTGACATTAAAAGAGGGTAAAATGTGTGTGTCAGGGGCATATTTGATCAGCTGACGGTTGTCTCCGCTCATCAAACTCAGAAAAGTCTTTGATCTGTCCGCAGCCGTGACTCGCTATTTCAATTCAACATTTCCAGTAATCGTGATGCAGTCTGACGCAGAATGCTTCCTACGGGCAGAGTTTGTCTCTTCCTCGCCAGACGCCAGACACAGAGAGCACGAATCTCTCTAAACGAGCAAACTTGTTTTGGAACACAAAAAATCCCCGTCTAATGAAAGAAAGATCTTGACAGAGGCAGAATGAAACGACCACAAAAGAAACTCCAGCGTAAAAAGAATAGAAAGAAAACATCAATATGAATGTGGAGGAGGGAGAGCGGCTGAGAGGATAGGAAGAGCAGTACTTCAGGGCTGGTATTATCTCTCGAGCCCGTAGCTTAGTAAAAGAAGCTTTAATGCAGACTGACTCCAGCGAACTACTGAGAGAGGACCACTAAAAGGTCACGGCGTGTGTCTGACTGTGAGCTTGTTAAAACAAAACCCTGCAGGATTCCCCTGAAGGGATTTCTGAGCAGATTATTTCACTTAAAGCTTCACTGGTATTTAAGAAGCGAGCCGAACGAGAGGCGGAGAGAGGGACCGGCCGCGCTTTTAATTGGCTGGTAATAAAACTATCGGAGTCAGAAGCTGATGAAAGTTGATGTTTATTGAGCTGAATCTGAAAATAACAAGAAAAATCATCTCTGGCGGACACACTTTCCCAAAGATCTTTGGATAGCAGCAGTTATTACATGAGCCTTTGTGTGTGTGTGTGTGTGAAATTTTGAGTCTAGCTTTACACGTTCTCTTTTTTTTTTTTTTTTTTTTTTTTTGCCATCCCAGTGAAAACAAGCACTCTGGACAGTAAAGCCTGAAACACAATGCTTTATGTTTGCATTCCTGCTCAATGAGCAGATGATGCCAGAGGCAGAGAGAGGCACTCCAGTGTGTTCTGGATGCCTTCATGGACTCCCGATGCTTCGGAAATTACAAGAGCTGAGTGAAAGCAGATGCACGAGGTTTGCCGGGGACGTGCCGAGACAAGGCTCGCCGAGGCTGGCGTTTGACGCGCTTTCAGTCGACAGCTCTTCAAAAACATCCTCGTTGGACATTTCAGTGGGGACTGTGCTGAAAGTAGGGGAAAAAAAAACAAACTTGTCTGATCATGTTTTGTAAAGCATGCTAGCGTTAGTTTGAATCTCTGGTAATCTGGTGCAAACTTTTTCTTAATGTTTAGTTTCTCGGCTATAAATGTTCAGGTAAGGTGAGCCGCTGCAGGGAGGAGAACGTCTGAGTGTCTGCAGCGTCGCTGCGTGAAGTTGTGCGTCAGCTTCAGGAGATGGAAATGGCTCAGCCTAGGGCTGCAGCCAACATTTATTTTTAAAAATCGATCAATCTGCAGATTATTCCAACAATCGATTAACCGGATAAAAATTGCCACATTCTGCAAGACTTTTCATTTAATTTATTTCTATACAGTATTAGAAAGCATGCATCTGCAGCTAAAAAGTACTTCTACTTCCAACACGTGAAAAGCTTGTAAAAGGGCGTGAGCTAAATAGAAAAATGATCAATAGCTAGAAAAAAGCTCTACCATGGGCAGAGATTCAACTTCCAGCAAGAACAACCACTCCAACCACTCAGCTACAGATCAAAGGATGTTTATGGGTTAGAATGACCTAGTCAAAGTCAACACTAGGCAGGATTTGAAAATGAAAGTTTTCCATCCAATCTGTCAGACAGAGAGGTGAAAGTAAAATAGTCTAGTGAAAAACAGGTTGAAATACAAAAATATTAGCAATTATAATGTCAGCAAAACATGGTTTTACAAAATATTGACTAAGGAGACAGATTAAATATGCACACCACTTTTTTCAAATTATTCACATATATCTAGACATAAATATATAAAAAAATATGAAAAACCATTAATTGTTTTCTTACTAACTGACAATAAAGCCCCACTATGTGTTGGTTTTCCACATAAAATCCCATTAGTATGCGTTGAAGTTTGTTGATGTTGAGCTCAGGAGGTGCCAATACTTTTGGATGATACTGTACTGCTGCAGATACACACTTACGTTTGAAGAAAAACATTCAATTAATTCAACCAAACAAAACAAAACAAAACAAAAAAAAACAAAAGCATTCCCCAAAGTGGTTAAGAAAAAAAGACAAGAGTAAAGTCTGAGCACTCATCTATCAGTGTAGCTGTTAAAGGGTGATTCTCTCCCTCACTGACACAGCAGATAAGAAGTGCTAAACTGGATTAGCATCCAGACAGCAGCTGGGATGACATGATGAGAGACACAAACACAAACGCGCCAGAGAAACAACAATTAAGATTTATTACAATAAGCCAATAATAAAAAAAGAAAAAAGTTGCACGTTCATGGTATCATGTAAATGTGTCCGTATCAGAACTAAATAACAGTTGCTGCGGCGACGGCGGAGAGCAAGCAGACTGGGAATCAGACAAAAACACCTGGCTGAGATAAACACACTCCCAGCGAGAAAGGGAAAGTGTATGTGTGTGTGTGCGCCAGGTTGATCAGATTAAATCTCTTTAAATAGCAGGATGGAAAGTTTATTTCAGCCAAAATTAAACTGCTCCATGACAGCAGCAGGTTGGAATTGGGAGGGTGGAAGGGTGGAGGGACTGTGAGGCGAAATTTCCACCAGGTTATTGTCAAATTGCAACTTTCCACACAAACCTTTTACAGGAAACAACCTGAGCAGGGTGGATAAATAAAGCTAACGCAAGACTATAATGCCAGCTTTACACATCGGTGGTAACGCCAACTAGCCTGAGAACTTGTGGCAGGCTCTGCTGATGGGGAGAAGCTGTAGCGCAGCAGAGAGCAAGGGGGAAAGTGTGAGTGGCGCGTATACAAGGGTGATCGACAGCGCTAAGATCCTCCTCCTGGCTCTGACAGTCACAATATAGTTTTTTTTAAATAAAAGTTAAATACCAAAGCTTTAACCTCCACAGCGCCAAGCTTAAAAGTTTTAATTTTGCACAGAATGCATCTAGCCTCGTATGGGTTGGCAACAGAAGTGAGCTAGTGGCTAAAACGAACCTCGTCAAGCCAACTGGTGATAAATTTGCACTTAAAGGCGTCGACACAGAGGAGGTCACTCCCTCTCCGTTCATTTTCTATAAAAATTGCACGATGAGGCACGATGTCGCTTGGTTGGTCCTCCAACCAAGCGACCAAAGACACTGGTGCATATAAAATTTTAGACGTGTACACGTGACCGAGCGACGACACAAGTCGAAAAAAGTTTAACTTTTGTCACTGTTGAGTCCCATGTGTTGGATTCCACCCTGAGTGGTGATGAATTTCAGCCCATAACAGTGTGAGACTCTATAAAGCTCTTTAGCTAGCAAGCTAGGGTAGTAAATAATCTCTAGCTAGCTAGCTAGTTACATTGATAGCTAGCTAGCAATAAAGAAAGGGTGAGCTAGCTGGCAAGTGTATGTTATTTATCTGTAGCCTCAACTGCCTCAAGCCACAGAACACAGTTCATTTTAGATACATGAATTGAAGACTTTTTAAGGATGCTCGGTGTAAAAACTTAAGTGAGCCGTTTTATTTACAACAAACACTATCTAACAGAACCAAGAAATCCCTTAAATGGAAACTGTCTGATGATGTACAGTAGACTAAAAGTTTTCAGATACATTTCACCCTAATCTAGAAAAATTCAGTCTATTGGTTCTTCGACAGATAGCTGGATGTATACAGGTAGGATAACATGGCATTTATCAAAAAACACCTTGATGATCCTCAAGACTTGCAGAAACATATTCTGTGAACTGAACAGTGGAGCCTTTTGGAAAAGTGTCAATTCAAGTCTGGATAAATCAGAATTAGATGTTGTGGACTGTCTGTACCCAACCCCCTCACCCCAATGTCAGTTTAATAAACGTTTGTCTGACATTAAATGTAATTTCATTGTCTGATTCAATTAAGTCTGACTCAAAAAATTAAAAACAGAAGAAATCTGGAAGGGTGCAAGTACTTTTTCCTCCAAAATGTTTAAACTTTTGCTGCCTTTGTTCATTTATAAAACAAAAAAAAACTATAAACACTTGTAATGACCATGACTGTTCATCCAGAGACCACAGCAAAAATGAAAGGCTTTTATGAGGGGGCAGGGATTTCCTGCATGGCAGCCCAGCACATGGAAAGAACAATTAAGTTGATGACCTGATAGCAGCAGGGCATGATAGATGCGGACCACTGACTCGGAGCCACATAAAACTGCTAACAAACAGGTTATAGACTATTTTGGTATAGAACACGCACACACACACACGCCAGCACACGCCCACACCCCCACACGCAGACACACAGAGAGCCCAGGTCTGGGTGGTGCCCAAGTCACGCACGGCCATAATCAAAAGCTGCTGCCTCCTCTGGCCTCATTTATTCTCTTCCCATCTCTAATAGTGGGTGAGATGTCAAAGCAAAGTCATCCACCACATAACACACACACACACACACACACACACACACACACACCTACTTCCACAGACAGTTATCACAGAAACACATGCATGTGTGTCAACACCACACATGGGGCCCTGAGATATGACTCGAGTGGCCTGAATGTTGCTGTTAACACTCGTTTAGAGCGTCACCATCGTCTAAAGCCTCCTGTCTGCTGCGGCATAATTACAGGATTTTTATTAGCTGAACAAAAACAATGAGCCAAATCCTCTTAAACACACTGACATTGCGATTGTAATTATTAGAACGATAAGGCACAAAGTGGTTTTAATAAGTATTGCTTATTTGCGAAATACCCAGGGACCTAATGCAAGTCTGAAGCATATTGTTGCTCCGCAGCTAGATGTGTGATTCATGGAGAATCAAACAGAGATGTTATTGGTTTAGATGGTCTGGTGTAAATTCAGCTGGATCCTCCTGAGATTGTAATTATTAGTTCGCTTCAGCCAGAGTGACTCTGAGTGAATCTGATCTGGTAAAATCTAAAAAGCATCCTTTTCAGATTTGAGGTTGCTTTCTTATGGTTCTTGCAACAATGACTTCTGGATTTTCATTGGCCCATTCCTTTTAAATTATTCTGATTTATCGCTGTAGATTTGCTGTTGCGTCCTCATCTACCTATGTCAGACATTCGGGCTCATATTTGACCCAGAATTACAACAAGGGGGCTGAATACACATGCATGTATTCAGCATTCATGATTGACTTTCCAAGCCAACCACGATCATTGATCATTAAAAAACTTGACCGGGCAATTCCCACTTTGGCCTATACCGTTTGTTTTTTTTAATGACTGACGCTGTCAGGTGTTATAAGGTCACAATAAACCTTCGACGTTTCAATCTTAATTTGTTGTAAACTACTGAACGATAAATGTTGAACAATTCAAACCTGTTTTAGCCTTACATGAGGTGGTGCTCTCACATATAAATGAAAAATGTACGGCATTGCAATCCAGACTACCAAAATTGACCAAAATAAAAAGGTTTTTTAGTCTTTTTTCATATTTTAAAAATAAACTTTTGCAAAGGTAGATTAGATCGGTGGATTAGACTGATTTCAGATATATCGGTCATCGCCTAAAACTAAGGAAACAGAGGTTTATTGATCGACCGGCTGATCTTTTCACCCCAATTCCAGTTGTGTTCATTTATTTTTCAAAGAATCACATATTCTTCTATTTCTACCTTACAATAGCTCCTTTGTGCGATTGTAACAATGGAGCAACCACATAAAAATTTCAATGAAACACTGCGTTTGTAATGTGACACAATGTGAAAACGCTCAAAGGATATGAATAGTTTTGAGAGGAGCTGTTTGTAAATACACAACTGAGGGATGCCGGCAATCGTACATTTGTGTGTTTTGTGTTCATATAAATATCTGTGTATTTCTTCCTCTAAATTTATGCACCAGCTGTACTACAGACCCTCCAGGTATCTCCAGGCAAAAACCCAACAGTGCTGAGCAGCTGGCTTCCTGCATCTTTTCTACTACTAACAGTCCGGTGTTTATGAAAAGCCTGTTGCGGGTAAACATACAATTTCCTCTCGTTACTCCAGAAAAAAAAAAAAAAAAAAACACCCTGAAGGGGTTTTAATGGAAGTCAATCAAAGAAGAAATAGTTTGTTGATAGCACGGATTAAAACCACATTGATTTGACCGTCCTTTACAGGAATAACTACTTACTGAGAGATATTTCTAGGCACCCTTTGCTTGTCAAGAGAGAAAATCAATGCCACAATTTGGCTTCTTCTTGAATGCGATTGACACAAAAGCATTTAAGCGCTGAGTGTACAACATGGAAGCTAATCAAAATGTCGCTCTAGTACAGCGACGGCTGTCCTTCAACGGTATTCCAGGAGTGCTGATCCATCCTTGAGTGTGTCAGGGAGGTCGGGCAGGACGTGTGGGGGATCTAAGAGGGAATTCGGTAGGCGGACTCGAAGAGTTGGAAACGAATGAAGTGAGGTGTCCTCCTGTGACCCGATCCAATTTTCCATTTCGGCCTCCTTTAATCACAGCAAGTGGCGGGAAGTGATGAAAGAAGGGCAAGGGGTGAGGAGAAGATGAAGGGATTTGGGCAGAGAGGTTTGGAAGTCGTGGCACAACGGTGTGCGTGTGAAGTGCAATAAAGCATCGGAATGAGCCCCCGGGAGTCCCCCCCCCCCTTTCCTCAACTCTTTTGAGTCAAAATCCCGTCAACTCGGAGCTGTCGGGAAACCCATTCAATTCCACAAGTGTATTTTAATGACAATTACTGCGCAACTATTTGGGCTCTGCTTGATTTGCTTGCTTCTGCCTTGACAATCGTCTGCTCTGCCTCAGAGTGGCTCGCATGCGAGAAATACATCTTGCTTGTTTCATTTCCTTTCCAACTTAACTCTCTCTGGCTTTGTTTTATGTCTGAAATACGAGTCCAGGGGCCTTTTAATAACCTTATTCCCAAACATAATAAGACAAAATGAGATAGTTTTCGCTGATGGAGGGATGATCTGAGAGTTCAGCGAGACCTGCAGAGACTCTGCTCTTTTCTGCCACACTCTCCTCAGCGGCTAATGCAACTTGACTTTGCTGCTTCTTCTGACCCAATTCCAATTTGCACATTTGTTCAAGTGGCACTGTCACTTTGTTTCTAACATAGCCCAAACAATAAAGCTACTAATACTTCGGGATATCGGGTGATTTTCAGCCACGACAGGATGATTTAAATCCCGAGGGACTGATTACATGTATAATTACCGGTGTCGATGCAAATGCACCAAAGTTCGCTTGTGCTGTTAGCGGTTGATGATTTCATGCCAACTTGTTCCTCTTCATGCATTTTGGTTTGTCATTTTTCCCAAAGATTGGATTGAAACCCGCACACTTAAAATAATGTACGGTTTTGAAAATAAAGATTTTTCTATCAATCTCTGACAGGATTTCGGCCAAAACTACTTGGAGAACAGTAGCTGGGCCATAGTTCACAGAGAAACACCAACTGAAGCTTAAACCGAAAGTTGGAGTTTACCTGAATGAATTGGCATTTCAATACTTCTCTCAATCAAAATTTTGCTTTAAAGTGCCAGAGGTTCGATTCAAAGACCCTGATGAACCACCAGTAGCTGCAGCAGAGCCATAGAAACCCAACAGACCCAATAGTCTGAACATTTACTGCCTTTAGAGTGGATTTCTTTTTAAGAACCAGAGTAAAATGGGTGGTTCCAGGCAATTTTTGACTCCTCTTTAGTCAAAACATACACAAGAAAGGAGTGCAAATATAAAGAAGTGAAGAAGATGAGATGATAGCAAAAAAAGATGTTGAAGAAATTAGAAAACCACCATTTGAAAGGAAATTCAAAATGGATAAGTGTTGCAGGCCGATCACAGATGATCTACAGCTATGTGTTTTGTAGTGTAGCGATTAGAAGACAGCTTTAGGAGGCTCCAACACGGCCTAAAGAGGTCACAGTTTGCCAAAGAACACACCGATCTGCCTAGAGAGCAACTGTTCTGTATTTTATTGACTGACGACAGCCAGACTGTTCTTTTGTGTCTGTACAATTTTGTTAGATGACTTCCAAACACTGAGCTCAAAGCACAGTCAGGAAATTTTATTGGATACCACTTACTGTGAATACAATGAAAGACGTTCAGAGGTAATGATGGCTTATGCTGAAAAGGTAATGGGTCCTTCAACAAGACATTCACCGCAAGTGTTGAAGCTTGTACAGTCAAATGCAAACTATATACTTTTTGAAAACTAATAATGCTAATGCTTTTTTTTTTTCAGTAGATTGATAGAGATATCAATCTACCAATACACAGTATTCACAATGTATTTGTGTAAGAGGGCATACAAGCTGTTAGGCTAAAAAGATTTTAAGCTCAACTCATTTGTGTTAACAGCGCTATTTTGTTTGGACAGATCTAGAGTTTTACCACAGAATATTCAGATTTTTCAGATTTTGACATTTTCTGAAACATTTGGAATCAAACCACTGTTCATGTTCGCAGTTTTCCTTCAAAATGTAGGGAATTTATGTCTACCTTCAGTCACTGGTGTCAGACATTGCTGTAGAAATTACAGTATTCTATAAAATAACCCAAAAGTGCAGATATCAGACAGCCAGCTTCCATTATGTCTGTACTCAATGTTCTCCTGAGTATTGACAGTAAAACCTCACAGATCTGCCAGATAAAACACTGCAGACCCATAAAAAAATTCTCACATGTAGTCTAACCACTCTCATGGTTCAATAATTTTGACTTGTAAGTGCATAAAGCAACTTTGTTTGAGGCCTAAAATGAAGGTTTGTTCGTCCGCCTGTCATCTGCAAAAAGTGGGAATCGCCAACGCAACCAATTGTTAACCATTTTTTCCTATGCCTACAAGGGACAGATGTAAAGAAATTTATATATTTTAGATTTTGAGGCATAAACAGCACAGACAATCTTCAAAATTTCTGTTTTTAGATATTTGATATCTTTATTGACATTGAAACAGTCTTATGTTTAAGCCACTCTACACTGCTTTTAATAACACAACAGAGAGCAGACAATATAAACTAGTGGGCCACTAAACACCATGTTAAAGATCTTCAGATAATTTCCAAAACTCTAAATTGTTCCTCATAGCATATTTTGGTATGAACTATTGTGACGAGAGTAATTAACAATAGTTTTATGGTTATAGAGGCTTCTTATGTTTGGACTTTGGATTTACTAGTGTTGTTTTACAATGGTTCACATCCCAACTTTCAGAGAAATCTTTTACATTAACCAAATTTTATTTGTGAGCGGTGCTATACAAATAAAACTTGACTTACTTAATAGTGTTGTCTAACTGATTTATTAGCATTAATCAGCAAATGTCTGGGTCCAATGGTTCTGCCACTGTTGTTTTGTGGATCAGAATCCAAACTTTGTAGAAACCAGCGACGCTGGCTGGTTAGATTACCTTGAACTGTGAGCTGGGCCTGGGCTTCGATGGTGGTGTTGGAGTTTTCAGCCACGCAGGTGTACACGCCTCCATCTTCCTCCGTAATGTTGGAAATCTGGAGGCTGCCGCCTCCCGTCACTTCCACACGACCATCGCTGAGAACGGAAAGTGGGGCCAAAGTTAGACATAAGCAAAAGCTTTTCCATTTAGATTCAGGGATCTCTACTCGTCAAATATAAAGCAGGTCTCCCACGAGCCGCGACACATTTTTATCACGCTTGCTGTATGTACAGATGAGGTACAATCCTCTATCGCTTTACTTCAGAGTAGGAACAAGTGCATTCCCAGGAGAGCAACGCTCCTCTACTGACCGGAGTTTGACTCCACATTCTGCCCTCATTTCTTTTGCTCCGTCACAACATCCATAAATAAATAAAATACCCTAAAAGCAGACCCAAGTGGGTGAAAACCAAGTTAATCTGAGCTCCTTCCACATCTTCATCAACAATCATTTTTACGGGAGGTTCCAGCAGCGCTCCGTAAATACAGTCAGGAAAGAATAAGGTGGGATTTTTCAGTCGTCTGTATAGTGTAGCATAGAGCGATGAAAAATAAATGTCCTGGAACAGATGTCTTCATATTTTATTTTGCTGCCATCCCTCAAGATCCTATGTACAATCTGCCATCTGGAATGACTACAACGCAGGCAAGTTTTATTGAGACTGAGCTGAAAGTCTATGCAGTTTGTACTGTGACAACTGCTCAGGCTGTTTCATCATCCTGACATATGTTTTCATTTTCTTTCATCAGTTTATTGGCGTTTACTGGTGGCATGTGTCTGCAAACCAGCAAAGATTGGACTTGGAGAATTGATTTTATGCTCTACAAGCATCAGATTAAAAGCATCATAATCACAGATATTTACAAGTGCAAATAAAGTCTGTGTTTTCTTCATTTAATATGTATTTCCGAATACTTTTTGAACCAAAATGTGAATTTTTGTGATTCAGAGTTCACAAGAATGGTCTGTTTTGTAGCTAATTTTTAAAATAAAAACATAGGTTCAAAATAACTTTGCACGGCTGGATGGACAGTCTTTCCTAATACCGCGAGGAATAATCTCTTGAAATATTTTCCATATGTATCCAAATCTGAAAAATACTGATTTGTAATTCCAGGCTGCGTAGGATCCATATCAATAAAACTATAACATTTGCAAATAAATAAACACAGCAGCACTAAGGGTTTGGAGGCAGGGAAACCGAGCCCTCAGAGATTGCAAACTGCAATCATAAGTATTTATTATTCTACTTCTATTCAGGGCATCCAGATCCCCACATTTTTCTTGCAAATTTTCCACAAAAATGGTCAAAAACATTGGGTTCTATCAACTGCTAACTCCCACCTGCAGGTGGCAGTGTTTCTTCCACTTGCAAATTGCAAATATTTTCAAAGTAACAGTGATTTTGATTGATTTTGTGATTTTCTTTTGTACTTAGGAAGACCATAGTGGGACTGTCTATTTAGGCCTATTACTAAAAATAAAAACCTCATATCTGTTTGTATATCTTCCCTGTGAACCCAGTGACCCACCAGTTTAAAAAGTCCTGATTTTAATTTTCACAATAGTCCCAGTGGGATGCAGACTGCGGCCCAGCTCTGGCTGGATTCAACAACCACTGGAGCAGGAAGAGGCGGCAGAGAGGGAAGAGAACTGCAATCGATAGCTTACAGTGAGAAGTCCAGCGTTCACAAAGGGAGAAGCAATGACAAGAGAAGAGTAGCAACCAGCAGGTTAGCTGAGCAAGCATCCAGACAGGGCAACTGTAAGCAAGACAGGCTTTACATGGAGGCAGAGAAACAAAACGGCTGATTTATTTAACAGGTGAATATATAGGTTTTCCACATTCGTGCTGCTGTCTCGCCTCATGAAGAGTCCCGGTTTGGCAACAGCGGCCTGTGAGGCCATCTGTGTGCTGAAGTGGAGCTTTGGAGTGGCGCTCAACCTGATGTTCCTGATGACATCATTGTTTCAGCATTATTACAAGGGGAGGACTTTATTAAAGAGGCCACATTATGTATTTCCCAGCCACACAGTGCCATTACACAATCATTACCCTTCAGTTGCTATAAAAAATGATGTGTATGTCAAACATGACTTGAAGGAAATTTGCAATTTGACGCTTTGAAATTGGCCTCTGTTTCTTTAAGGAGCTCCTGCTCCTTCTGGGACTCCGCCTTCATCTTGTCATCACAGCAATGTGCCTCCATTATGCCATTTACAACTGTTCTTTGGAGAATTGGACTAAGTATTTTGCAGGTGTTTGCTAATTGCTGGAGGAGCAGAGTTGGGGAGGAGTGCTCTGACGTGGAAGATTAGCTGCAGACTGCAGTTCAAAGGCGGAGCTTTGTGGAAAAGGCGGAGCTTTGTAGAAAAGGCGGAGCTTTGTGGAAAAGGCGGAGCTTTGTGGCATCAAGTGTTCAGGCACCCTGAATGGTTGCCACAAGAGATTCAAGGATTCCTCAACCATACATGACAGAATCAAGGCAACATTATTAACTGACATAAGGTTAACAAAAGTGAATTTTGCATAATACCCACTCAAAATCCCTTTACCAGTTTCAGCAGCTGAGCTGAAACTTTCTAGATGTCCACTGTCTAAAAAGCCTCAAATTAAATGTCACAGTAAAAACTTTTCAACAGTAAGAAAGAAATATCTAAATAAAACTCAGTGCCACACCAAACTTGAACCATTCTGAACAAATAAATGTGTGAAGTTAATGTGTGAGGCAAGTCAAAAAAGAAGAGCCTTTCTGTCAAACTACAGACATAAGCAGGTGCAGTTTCCAAAAGCACTGTATGCCAACTGTGAAATACAGTGGAGGATGTGTGATTCTGTGGGCCAATTTCACCATTAACCCTCCTGCAGTGCTAAGAGATTAAGTCATTTGGACCCCATGAGTTTTTCAATCTGTGCGGGTTGCGCTTTTACAATTTTTTTTTTTTTATTTGTGTGTGTGTGGTTTCGGGAATTGACGGTCTGATGGGACAACTGTCCCGCCGTCCAACTGTGACATTTGCGTCACACTAAGACCGTGGGTGGGTTAACTGCTCTGGGAGCCTGGGTTAGAAAGCATGGAATCATAAACTCTTTGTAGTTTATGACATTTCAAACATTTCAAATAAAGATCATGTCATCTGGCAGAAAAACAATCTGTTGGTTGACCTGAAGAGAAGAGAGCGAAAATACACACACACACACACACACACACACACACACATTGACTGATGAAGGTCAATGAAGCCATGTTATAGGAAGCAGTTGACCCTTAAAGACATCAAAGAGAAATCAGTGTGACAAATCTAAAATCTGAAGACATTATGTGACAGCAATGCAACGATAAAGGAAACACTTGGGGTGGGGGTTGGGGGGGATACAAAACTCAGCAGAAAGCCCAGCAGAGAACGTCATGGATATTTGAGTTGGGAGAATCAAAGCGACATGAAGTAACAATCTGCCTTTTCTGTTCTTCCACAGCCAAATGAGACTTCAGAAGTGCTGGAAATGGCCAGTGTTTGCATAGACCCTCATTCACATTGAAGAGCATGGCTGATTCTTCTGAGGCGGGATGCGCGCCAAATCCCCCCGATGAATGAAAGAAGAAAAAAATTCCTCTGAAAAAGACATCCGAGTTTGCTGTGCCATGCATTCCTGCAGATTCTCTCGCTAGGACAACCATTCAGACTTTTGGCCCTTTGTGTCATACTCTACATAAAAGGCTCTGACAGCTTCTTTTTTGGGGGTATTTGACAATACATATAGTCCCACAATTCCTCATTCTGCTTAGTCTGAGTGTGTCTCAAGTGAAAGAGCTCATCTGAAAAGGGGACGTCTGTTCTGGCACCAAAGGAAAGAGGAAGCTAGCTTGAGCTGTGTCAGCTGAGAATGTTTCTTACTGTCCTGAGGAAGCCAATTAATTAGGATCATCTAGGAAGAAATAAATGAACTGTTTCAAAGACAAACCATGTATTCCTTCCTTTTCTGTTCATCTGCTTTGAAAGTTTTCCACTATCCTGTACTGTGTTCTGCCAACCTGCCTGCGGAGGTCAGCCATCCGTAACACAGACCAGTGAAAGGGTCAGCAGGCTGCAGACCACAGAAACACTGTTCCTGCGGGTTCTTGATGGAGGCACAGGAGTGTGTTGCCACGGAGCAATCAGTACTTGTGCAGAGGTTGCTCCATCTGAATCACTACTGTCACCATGGTAAAGAAAAACTATGAACTCCGGAACCTGTTTGAGGTTTTTGTCCCCTTAAGATCCTGAATTTGAATTACATTCAAAGCTTGAGGAAAATTATTTAAGTTTGCAGGGGTTGAAAACAAACATATTTTTCTGCTTCCCAATGCCCTAAACAAGAACTAAACTGTGTTTTATTTATAAGTTTGGTATTTGTGTACTGTCTGAACATTTTGTTAAAAACCCTAAGAGTCAGCTAAGGGGATTTCTTCTGGTTTAATCCATGTAGCTACAGGTGTTCCTCCGGATGAGTTCAAAGGTCACTCTTTTTCATTTTATACAACAATCATGACAAATGAGCATGAAATGTACATTTTTATGCTGATGATACTGTGTTATACTCTGCTGGATTCACACAGGATCAGTTTCTTTATCACAATTTGTTTAATACTGACCAGTGCAAGTCAAAGCTATTTTTAAATGCTAAAGGAATAAAGAATATGCTGCTTGAGTTGATAATGCTCTATTCTCTCAGTCTATCAAACTGGATTAAAAAAAACTAAGATAAAAACCAGTGTCTTCTTCTTTGAGGCTAAGAGACGTCTGCGCTACATTTATGTCTTTGCTTGATTACAGATATGTATTTTATAACTCTTAAAATGTTTATTTTGAGATTCAGGACAACTTTTAAAGACTCCTTGCTGCCTAATGTATGAATGTTCTGCTTGGTTAGTGATCAGTTTGCTGGCAAGTTTTAACTTACAAAGTCCTTCTTAACATTACACCCAAATATCAAACATCCTAAATCATCCGGGATACAAGACGTTCTTAAATTTACTTAGAAAATGCATTTTTAATATCTGTGGACTTGTACTGAGTTAAGATAAAAATAATAAGTAAAAAAATGTACTGAATTTCTCTTAAAACCACTTGAAGGAGTCAGATTTAAAGGAACTAGTTTCAGCTACTGAAAAGAAACTGTTAATGTTCAGATAACAGGATGTAAATGTTTTGATAAATGAATTTGCTAATAATTATGCTTGACAAACTTAGTTTTATTGTTTCTATTGTTGATGACATTTTTACAGTGTTTTGTTATGTGTCGGCTGCGGCTTACCGCCGTTTGGACCGACTACCACATTGGCCAGGAAGCTCTTGTAAATGTATTTATTTTTTTATCCTCATAAGTCCCTTCTAATTAAACACCATATAAAATAAAACAAGTGGCGAAATACAATCCTGGGAAAATAAATGCGAAAGGCAAAATGGAGATACAAAGTCTGACCAGTTATAGAAAGGAGTCAATGAATAACTAAAACAGGAGAAGTGGAGAAATTAATGAAGGAAAAGAAAAAAGAAAAAAAAAACAACAACAAGCTGCTGCCAAGATCACAGACTGGAGCTTCTCAAGTGACTCAGCCAAGAAAACATTTCTGTCCTCCACTGGCTTGTAATAAAGAGCTGCAGGGAACCTGGAGACAAAAACAACTCCTGCATACCTGACTTTATTTGCTTTTTCGCTTACCTTACCGGGGTGCCCAAGAATAAACTGATCGCTTGATTAGCGCATAATACAATAAAAGCCTGCAGCTCAGGACTCACGTAATATCCATCTAGATGGCTCTGGTGGATCCTGCGGGTCTCTTAAAGCTAAACAAACCCGGTGCGCCCCGCCGTGCGCCGCGTCTGCATATGCGCACCACGCAACAATAAACGTTTTAAATGGGGCAGACTCAGACGCTATGTTTACTAAAAGATGGAAGAAGAGCAGACAGCCAGGCCATGAAGCATTTTACTAATACTGCAGTATCTGTGTAGCTATAACAAGGCAGGAACAACTCAACGACCTTTAACGAGGTTCTCGTTTTCTGAAAAAGTAGTTTTAGTTTTGCTCATATATATTCTAAATGAACAGTTCATGCTCCTAGTTTAGATGCCAGAAACAGTTAACCGTGGTCTGTTAAAGCTCCTCCGCATTTTAATGGGTTAACATGCTCTGCTATGAAAAGTTGAAGCTTACGTTGATATCCCATGTGGACCTCAAGTCGTAATTCCGTAAAATATCAGAGAATGCGCTGAAAACAAGGTTCTGATAAAATACCATACATCTTTGATGGACCTAGATCAGATGGACCTCGGAGCGACTTTGCGCGGCCCTGGATCATAAGATTTTCACAAAAATAGACGAATTAAAATCTTCCTCAAGCAGAAAACCTAAGGTACGCCACAAAATATCCATCTTTCATCAGCCATGTTTTTGCTCTTAATTTAATAGTAAACAGGAACACAAACATCCATTGAGCTTTGCTAAAGGGTGGACTAAAAAAATAATTCAATTATTAAATTTGGTGGAATTAAGCGAGAAACACCCTCATCCTGGTGTTGTGGCTGAAACAACATACCCAGAAAAATCCAGATAAAGATGACCAACCTGAAACGTTCATGACGCCATTTGCTCGTTTTCTTCCCTTTAACCAAGCAACACCCTTTTCAAGTTTTGACTCTACGGTGATCTAAATCCACTTTGTACTGAAATCAGACTGCTTTGCTTGTTTCATTAACATATCATGTTTTTAGTGAAAACCATTCTCTGTATATATTTAAAACTAGGAGGGTATTTTAAAAAAGTGCATCCTCCACCAAAGCCACTATTTGTTATGCTAAGCAAAACTGACATCAATTTACAACTAAATTAAATACGCTCTCTCATTACAAACCCACTCCATAGTGCTGCACACAATTGCACCATTCTATTCCATTTATTATGCTGTAAAACTCTCCCAGAGAAGGAGCCACACAGGGATGATTTATAAAAAAGATTTGATTTCAGACTTTGTAGCAGATGTACAATCAAAAGCCCCATATTTAAGAAAAAAAGAAAAGGTGGAATAAATCAGATTTCGCGTGTGGCATTGAATTTACCTACACACTCTCGTTCTGACAAACAAAATGAAGAATGTAACGTTTCCCTCATCAGATGTGACGTAGACCGACGTGTTCTTATGACTTTCGAAAAAGATGGCTATAGATTAACACATTAAAACGAACAATAACAGCACCGATCACGCTGCGGTTTTCAATTTTAGAGAAAAACAAGGCTCAGTTTCACTGCAAGCAGTCAAACTTCATCTTTCCTTCTTATGTCAAGATCTTTTTTAAATGCCTTCGGAAACAACCTGACAATTTAAACCCGACATTCCTCAGTGACGGCTTCCTCAGAGTGGGTGTTGTTGACGCAGCAACACCGGCAGTGTGAAGAGCAGAGTCACTTTACAAGTTTGTTTAAGACTGTAGACAATTATGAGCGACTGCACCCAAAAGAGCTGCAGCTCAGAAAGCAATTTTCAAAAGTCAGTCTTTCCGCCAGGCAGTTTGAATCTATAAACAAGATATTTAAGAGTGCATTATAGAGTGGATACACATTTTACGACGAAAAAAAAAAAATGCAATATGCGAGTCCAAAGCGATTGGTTTTCATGAATGAACTGTGAAAATGTCAGAGGATGGAATCAAACGATTTTTTTTTATTGGTTCTGATCAGTGATCTGTGAGTAAAATACTAAAAAAAAAAACCCGGATTTCTCCATATTTATTAAATGCAATGATAACTCCAACAAGTTTTGGAGAAACTACACATCAACCGTATTTCTTAAAAAAAACGTAAACTGTCAGCAGGACAGACTTTAAAAAAAACAACCTGTAAATCTGTAACGGCTGAGAAAAAAAAACAACATCGGTGCATCTCTACACATAAATAAAGATGAAACCCACTTGGGAACAGTATGTGCTAGTGAAGGTAACGTACTAGAAATCATTAGCATAAGCTAATAGTTTGTGAAAAAAGTTAAATGAGAAAATAAAATACTTTATTTTTAACACCAAATTGCAAAAAAGCACCGACATCTGAGATAATTTGGACATTACTTTTAAATGACGCCAATTTTTAGTAATCCATTATGAACTGAAATAGCTGAGTTGTTCAGTGTTAAGTGCTTCTAATGTTTTTCAATGACATTTACAACAACAAAAAAAGAAAAAAAAAAAAGAGAAAACGGCACATTCTATACTAAGGCTGATTTAGTGTTTTGTAAATTAAGCTAAGCTGATTCTAATTCTGCTCAGCACCAGCTCTTCGGAAAATCCTAAAAAACATGGAAGAAGCGCACATTTTATTTTCAACCTTGGCCAGAGTCGAATATTTATAGGCTCCGTAATAAAAGGGCACGAGGCAGAGCTGGGGTGATTCAGATTTTTACCAGTGGCAGTGAAACCTGCCTCCACCCTCACATTTCGACAAAACTAAATAAACAAATCTCAATTTGATTCCTCCTCAGCTGCGAGCAAGGCTGACAAAGTTATGCACTCTGCTGCAAGCTCTTGTTGTATTCTGCAAGCTGGATCCGATCTTTCCAAGGACGCCTGGAAACCAACTGTCACTAATCAGTGCAAAAAAAAAAAAAAAGCAAAGGAAAGGAGATGCTTGCTAAGTGAGAAAGTCTGTTAACCGAATCTCATCAAAGGGGATAATTTCCCGATTGTTCAAACGTGTAAAAAGTGTTCCTTTGTAATTTAATAAAAAGTCATGGACCGAGAGTAATTTTTCATGTTCCTCTTGTTCTCTCAAGGTAAACACAACGGACAGAGTGCAACTCTGTGTTCATAAAAACGGTTACCTGGATATATATATATTATATATAATTTATGTGTGTAGGTTTTCACCTAAAATGAGCAAAGTGAGCACGGGGGGAAGAAACCCAATCGCAAACAAATCCCATACACCGAGATCCTCCGTTCTACACGCCAGTAAAACCTGACGCTCACAGTCGTATTCAAATCAGCGGAGGGAGAGAAGGAGGAGCTGAGGAGACGGGCGACCCGGAGGCTTCGGATGAGGCGCGATTTGCATGCCCCGTCAATTCCCCCGCCGCTCGCCACAATGCATAATTCATCCATTTTTATTGACTGCATGGGAATTCTGGTAAGGTGACGGAGTGATACTTCGAAAGAACAAAAGACGACTGTCCTTCTCACGAGTGTCATCGGGACCGGCGCGTACGAGGCGTTCAAAGGACCGCTCCGCCGACCGAACACCCGCGCCCCCGTCCCTCTGTCTTTGCATACTGATATCTGGGGACGCCATCAATGACATACAGGACATTTACTTACAGTAAATGTTGACTGCACAGCTTAAAGCGTGGTGTAATCTGTCAAAGTGTGGCAGAAGCTACTCTAAATAAACGGCGAGGTTGGCGTACTTGGTAACGGACCTGCTAAGAGCCGACTGAATGTGAGGAGAGGGTGAGGTCAGAGATGAAAAATTTAACCGCACCTTGGAGTAGAATAACATACCAAGTGTTTTATGTCTCAAGTCGTACAACAATATGCCACTGCTACGACTGTGACGAGACAAACTATGTTCGTCAGTTGTTAGCATAGATAATCATTGAATCCACACATCAGAACCAATTCTGACAAATTAAATACTAAATGGGAGATAATTAACCACAGTGAAATTGATGTTATTTTTTAAGTAACCATTTCTAGATCTTAGACTTTGTCTCTACACAAAACCAAACAGAGCCTCCCCCTGTTAGTGCCCAATCATAGTTTCATATTTCAACAACTGCTGCAGCAGCAAACATCAGAAATGCCTTTAGAGACACAATATGAATAAAGAAAAAAAAAAATACTAGTGACTTTAAAATACAAAATCTACTACCAGTTACAGAGCTGTTGTTGTTATATGTGTCTACAAATAAAAGAGCAATGACAGAAACAAGAGGGATAACAAAGCCGAGGAACCAGCGGAAGACGCTTTGTGTAAGCTAGGTTTGTGTAAGTCACTCTACTTCCCGCTCATTTCCGTCTTCTTTTATCACATGCATACAGCTCCAGCAACTCAACTGTCAAGGTTTGTGCTGTGCACCAAAGACTAATAAAACTATTCTTTTAAGGTTCTCCCTTTGCGCCTCTAATTCACGCCGCAGTGTTTGAACCGACGGCATCGTCTCTCTCCTACATGCTGCCTCAGAGGAGGGAAAAAGAAACGCAAAGAACAGAAAGAAAACTCCTCTGATATTCTTCTTAATTGCCACTGTTGTATTAAAAACATCAAAAACTCCAAAGAAACGTCTTGGAAATGGATTTGCTCCACTATCCGTTTGTGTTCTGATGGCAGGAGGCTTTCCGTCCTCTTCAATATCGCCAAGGTTTTCCTGATGGTTCAGTATGCTTGCTAATTACCTCCACAGACACCCCAAGAGGGAAGGAGTATTCGCACTGGATGTTATTTTCTAATTAATACAAGGTAGATTAATAAGGACCATTTTAGCCGGCTCCCTTTGGAGGTCAGAACACTTGCAGACAATCAGCGTCATTAAAGACATTTAGCTTACGTAGCGTCGCGCTTTGAACAGTCAGCTCGACGGGCTAATGACATTCTCGCTCACGCCACACAGCAGCCTCGCAGCTAACAATGTGACAACCTTACATTTAATTTCACTTAAGACTCAGATCCCCATCCAGAGCTGGATTTAGATAAATGGGCCTCATTTCAATCCCTGTTTTTTTTTTTGTTTTGTTTTGTTTTCTCGGATTGACCCACCAAGTTATTATGCTGCAGAATTGACAAACTAGGGGTGAGGTAAACAAACTCCTTTCTTAATTGGTGAGAATCAAATTTCCCACGTTCGGCGCTATTCTCTCTGCGGACGTCGAGTCACACCGCTTGAGTTAATGAGAGCCAGAGGAGCGAGAGCACACTCTGCCTCTGCTCTTCATTTGGGAAGCTTCCCGTCAGCTGGCGACCCGGCAGCACCGGTCTCTCCCAGATGAAGCGGCTCTGTTTGCAGATCTAACTCTCTCCCCGCCTCCTCTCTCCGACGTGAAGCTCTTTGGGGAAGCAGTGGCAGGAAAGCATTAACACCTCAGGGCGCAGGCGCCAGGACAAACCGTTTAGCTTCTTTTTTTTTTTTTTTTTGGGAGGCCAGAAGCACTGGGAGCAAAAGTGTTAGCACTGCTGCTGACTTTCAAAAACTAGATTGAACGGAGCAGAGTCTGGCTGTAGTCTAACCGCAGGCTCTTACTGGGCAGTTCTTATATAAGAGACCCTTAAATATATTTATACAAGAACCCTAAAGTACAACATGATGACACCGCTGTTAATTAAAAACAACAAAACACATTTGCCAGAGTGGTTGTGAGGTTTTTATTATTATTATTATTATTATTATTAAAACAGGAAGGATTTCTTGTTTTATAAAATATGGGAGAAAAGGTCAATATTGTGTCAGCAGCACTTTTAGTCAAGTTTATTTCAATTCAGCAACAAGGCAGTTCAAAGTGCTTTACACTAAAAAATCATCCAGTAAGCAATTATGAAACAAGTGGTAAAACATGACATTTTGTCAAATGTCATCATCAAAATCATTAAGCCGATATACATCCGATATGTTGATCGATGTTCCAGTTGCTACTCATAAAAGGCAGCTCTAAACAGGTGAGGTTTTAGCCTTAATTTAAAAGAATTCAGTGTCTCGGCAGTTTTGAAGTTTTCTGGACGTTTGTTCCAGATTAGAGGAGCATGTTAATTGCTCCTCCAGAAGACAAGAAGAAAAAATATTTTTCCAAGGCAAACCTTGAGTGCTCCAGATGGACTGCAGTAGATGGGTCTTTTCAGGCTTGGCACTTCTTCTTTGAACCTCTTTTCTCTTTTTTTTTTTAAAACTACACACAGCACCAAAATATGTCCGATCATGGGAAAACTGGGAACGATTTTCCTGGTTTCGCATTTTGAGTTAACAGATTCGGATTCTGTCTTTTCCGACACATGAAAATTAACAAGCTTTTCTTTGTTTAAAGGGCTTTTCAGGCTAACTTATTACTGGTTTTTTGATAACAGCTCATATAATTTTGTGCTCAGTGAGAAACATTGGACTTCTTTTTTTTTTTGCATTGTAATTTTTTTTTCTGTGCCCGATTTTCTGATAGAAATTTGAAGAAGAAAAGGCTAAAGCAAATGAGGCGGATTAGCAGCGCTTGCTAGCAACCAACAGATTAATCCAGGACATGTTACTGTTAAATATTGTCTTTGCTGCCGGACATTGAGCTGTTAGAACATGATGACAGTCATGAAACTGCCTTATAGTCACAATGTCTTCAGTCAGGGGCCTCTTCAGATTTGTTGCAACACTGACTGCTACCAGAAATCCTTCCTGTATGAGTTACGGCAACATTTAAAATGCCTTTGGGATGAACAATAAATGTTTTTAATTGAATTAAAATAAATATAACTGCCACAGTCCAGCTGCCCTTTGTGATCACAAACCCATGCAATTCTGACTCTCGTCTGTCTTTTCCTTTGTTACATTTTTTTCCCATTGCTTTTTTTCAGCTTCAGGATCTCAGCCAATAATAACACGTATATCAAATGTGAGCATCAACGCCAGTAAAAGATGATCCAACATGCATGGCATGCACCGCACTAGAAATATAATATCTTATCTAAAATTGCATTGAAGCGCTCTTTTTGCAAAAGTGTTATTACACAACAAGGATGTGGCGATAACAACTGTAAGTTGATATATTGTGTAACTCTACTGCCAGGTATGTTTAGTTTTATCTCTGCTGGTGCAGCAGAGAAACTTTCAGGAATGGTGTCAATAAAGTAACTTTTTTTTTTCCCTGCATAACTGAATAATTGTGAGAGAAAATTTAACAGCCATATTTATAAAATCATTTAGGTGTCAAAAATTTACGTATTGATGTAATGTAAATGAGGTTCATACCTTTCCTCCAGCGCTTTGTCTCCAAACATCCAGCGGATGTGTGGTGGGGGGTAACCTGTGGCTGCACACGGCAGCAACACGCCAGCGCCCAGCAGCTTGGCCACAGGCGCAGGCTGCACCAGGAACTCCAGCTTCCTCTCCACTCCAGGTTCTTTGGACAAAAGCAATACAAGTTTAGGGGTAAAACAGAGAAAGAAAAGAGGAGTGACGTTCAAGAACGATTAGTAATAAACTTCAAAAGAAGCCAGGAAGGCTGAATCAAAATGAATTATGTCTGAAGTCCAAGTAACATCAGCAATGACAATGAAGCGTTCGTTAACAAACTGAGTCCATTCATTTTTTTTACAGCGTACAGCAAACAGCCATAAAGACATAGAACTAGGCCTGTCGCAATAAGCAGTAAATCAATAAATAAATTGATAAATTAAAACGAGTTCAGCAATACAGCTTCAAAAGAACTTTTTTTTTAAGTGTCCTTCAAACAAAGCTTTCTATCAAAAGCTTTTTTTGAAGGACAGTTTTGCTTACAGTGACTTAATAATCCATTTTATTTGTTGTTTCTGTTGTTTTGCCCACTTATTTTGGATATTTAAAATGTCTTCCAGTTCCAGTGTTAAATGTTCATTACAATTTAAAGTTTATTGATCTCTGAGAATGTGTTCTCGCATCATCATCCGTCTCAAAGAGAAATATTACAGTTTATTGCAATAACTTCTGGGACAATTTATCGTCCAGCGAAACTTGTTATTGTGACAGGCCTACATAGGACTAAACATTTTGTACGTCAATCACTGCCTCTCACTGGAAACTTCTTCTTAGACCCATTTGGAAAATCTAATTTCCTCAAACTGTTTCATGAGGCCTCTTCTTACACAAATTCATCTATGAGTGAACAAAGGACAAAGAATCCCACAGAGGTCTTATTGAAGTCAGAGTTACGGCCTCCAACGTCTCCTCTGTGCCGGTAGGACGTCTGGCGTTTAACAGCACAGTAAATAAACCTTCTGGAGGGGCAGGAGGAGACCCTGCCTCGCCGGACTTCAGCGTCCCTTTGTGCTACAAGTGAGTTACTGTTGCATCAATTCTACTTAATAGGAATCAGTCGGCTTCTTTCAGCATTAAACCAGTTCTCACCCTGCTCAGACGGGCGTCTTCGTGCTAAAAGTAATGAGCAACATAAAGGGAACACAATGGATTTCTGTAAATAAGCAGTAAAAGTGGAATGTGAGGTTGCAAGGAAGATTAAAAAAAAAAAACATAAATCAATAAAAGGCTAAACATTTCAATCAGAGAGGATAAGTACGCAATAACGTATAGCGGGGTTTCCCTAGGTGTATTATAAGCCTGGCGGGCCACCAGGCTTTTCTTGCATTCCCACCAGGCTAAGCATATATATGCACACCAGAAACAGTGACTTTGGTACAATGGTTGGAAACACAGTATGGTCATTATGTGAACACATAGGGAGGCCGAGGTCTCTGTAATGTCTTTACCGGTCTACACGCCAACAACTTCAGCAGATAGTGACAAGTCACGCATAAAGGATGCAAAACGTTTGGGCACTTTGATTAGGATGAATCAACTGAAGTGCAAACAACTTGACTGATATTTCTTTTAATTGTATTTGTTTAATGCTTGCCTTTTTTAAGGCTTTATAGTTGGTGTTTGGTATTGTTCATAATGTCTTTCAATAACATGTAATTACCTAGAAAGCTGTTTTTGAGTTTTCTGTCAACTCAAAAACAGCAGGCCCCTGGATGACTAGTGCCCGCATCACGGGGATTAGCAAGTTTTCTGAAGGAAACCCTGCGTACATCACAGTAAGAAGGATAAAAGCTTTTATTTAGGACCGATTCTCAGAGTTCGACTCTACCTGGGATGGTCTGCAGCGGGGCCTCGTCGCTGGACTTGGAGGAACCCACGTTTTCCACGACGCAGCGATAGAGGCCGGCGTCCGTCTCAGAGGCGTTGCTGATAACGAGGGCCCCGCTGGGCAGCTGGATCAACCTGTCGCTCAGCTCCAACGCCTCCTTGTCCTTCTCCCAGCGTGTGAACGGAACCAGATCCGAGTTGACCTCGCACGCCATCACCTGACTGTCCCCGACGTGGACAGAGGCCGGCGATGGCTGGCTGGCGAACCGGGGAATCCCTGAAGGATGGGGAGAAACAGGAAAAACAGGGTGAATGAGATTTATTGTGCACCGAGGGAATCAAGACAGACTTCATTTCCCACTGTTACAACAGCAACTTTCTGAGCGTAGTCTGTGTAATTTAACGTTGCAGCAGGAGAGTTCAAGGTGCTGCACTCTGAAAGATTTTGGGTGGCCGAATTCTGGAATTGAGCATCTGGAGTAGTTGGTTGCTGCAGATGGATGCTTTTTTCACCTTTTAGGGCAATTTTGGTTCACAGGAAAAAACATCTTCTTAGAAGTGTGGGTACTTTGATTAGGATGAAACAACTGAAGGGAAATGCCGGCACTGGACAAAATGTAATGTTTTAACTGTTGACGTATCTTTGTGTTTTTATGAAGCATTTTGAAATGCCATGTTGCTGAAAGGTGCTATACAAATAAAATTTGGTTGATTGGCGACTGATTTGAAGTGTATAAAAGTACAATATAGATTCTCATTTATCAAAGTTCTTGCATTCGTGGATGGATGGATGGATGGATGGATGGATGGATGGATGGATGGATGGATGGATGGATGGATGGAGGGATACGTTTGCTGAAGAATGAAATCAGACATAAAGTGTGGAAATATTGTAGCTATTTCCATAACCATTCATATTCAAACTCGTAGGGGAAAAAAAAAACAAAAACAAAACAGATGGATCCTTGAACTTGACACAGGATTCCACTCAGGTAGAAATTAATTTAAATAACAAAAACAGAAATATGCTAAAAAATGTAAAACTAATCCTTCAGTTAATATTCAGAACACCGTCCCCAAAACCACAGAGGTCAAGAAGTCAGCGCTGACCTCCTGCAGGCTCATTTAAACGCACTGAAAACCCTCAAAATAAACAGAAGCCACCACGGCTAATGCTAATTAGCCACGCAGAGACATGGATACGCAGCAATTTAAAAAAAAACTAACAAAAACAAACAAAAAAAAAAAACTTGCATTTGAAGGCGTCATCCAACGAACCGCGGCCAGAGAAGATACCAAACAGTGTGGAAGACGGCAGCAAAAAATAACAATAGTAATAAAAACCTCCGTTTATTAGCCAAGCAGAGGAACGAGCCTTTGTTTTGGGAAGTAAAGCAGGCCTCTCAATCAAGTGTGAAAAGAAAACCATGCTGCGTTATTACCCAAGGAGAGGCTCTCGAGTTTTTGAGCCGACCTCGGTCGTCTCCTTGGCAACGTGCGCGCGAGAAGCGGAGGGATTAAGCCGCGTGGCTGCGGATGGGAAGAACGGCGGCCGCGTTTGGCGGAATGCTCATCTGCTCGCAAATGCAACTTTGTCTCCCGTAACTGTGCTTTGATGCAGGAAGTGATGCTGAGCACTTGCTGAGTGACGATTTGCTGTCTGCACCCTCCCCCACCCCTCCAACACCTCTCTGGAGCAGACATCACTCTGAATCCCTGCCAAGAGTGGCTCCAGGGTAAATTACACTTTTAGATAAAGCCCCACCACCACCACCCTGCTCACTCTCTCCTGGCTCTGGAGGATGTGTGCAGCTTCTCTGGGTATATCTCAGCGCGGCAGTTCGACTAATATGGGCTTTTCTGATGCCAAGGTCTGATAGTTTTGTGTCAGAGCTGCCAATCACCTTGCTGCATAATCACGCCAGCGAAGAACGACCTGAATTATTTAGATTGGAGACGTTCGCGCTTTTCACCGGATCGAGTTATTGCTCGAGATAAACAGATGCAGCGCGATCCGCGTGTGGATTTAGAAGTCAACCGATCCAAAGTTTAAAATGATGACCTGCATTTATTACCGTCACATGTCGTCTCAAATTGTTGTTTTTTTTGTTTGTTTGTTTGTTTTAATGATGAAGTAAACAAAACGCCGTCTAAAAATCTGAAAAGTGCAGGGTGTCTGTATTCAGGCTGCATGGGAAGCGTCTGAAACCATTCTGAATTCATAACATTTATGACAGGATTCAAGTCTTGACATAGATTTTCAACTGCACTTATGAGATCTGAGCTTTGACTGGGCCGTTCGAACACATGACGTACTCTGAGCTGAATCATTCCTTGTAGCTCTGGCTGGATTTTTAGGGTCACTTTCCTGTCTCAAAATAGTATTATTTATTTTTTTTAAACTGGGGCATATGCAAAGCATCTCCACAGCATAATACCGCCGCCACCACGCTTCACAGTTAGAGCTGCAGATCTCTGAATGAACCACTTCTTGGTTGCTACTCTGCTTGAGGTTCTCTTTCACCGGCCTGAGCTGGATTAAAACAGTACGTACGCAAATGCATCCTATAATTTTTGGGCATTTATGTGTGCTTTTTACCTTCTACTACACAATTATAAGTTACTTTATGTTAGATATAAAAAAATGCAGATCTGAGTAGTTCTTTGGGGGGGGGGGGTTGTTTGTTTTTGTTTGGAATAAATTCTGCATTAAACTTCCAAAACAAGTATGAGAAATATGTGAAACTAAGTGCTTTTATTAAAAATAATAATAATAATAATAATAATAATAATAATAATAATAATTTTCCAATAACATCAACATAACATAAAAAGAGGTAGTTGTCTTTTCACAAAAGGTTATATAAAATCCGCAGCTCTAAACTTTTATTTGGCTGGACTTGGGGCCAAAAACAGCTTTTGGTTTTTTAATGGTTTAACACATGAGGTTTGCGGAACAAGATGCGAAAAAGTTCCAAGGTATATGAAGATTTTAGAATAATAAAACAATTTCTTTAAAACGCAAATTTTGTAGTATATTTCAATGCTTTTCATAATCCTTTGACACTCACACAAAACAGCCTTAGCTCTGACTGTTTGACGAAAAATAAAGTCAAGTAGCCATTTTTCTTAACAATAACGTGGGGTAATATTCCTTAATGACACCACTTGCTGACTTTAATTGCCAAATCTTTTGTATAGACAAAGAACCCTTCCAGAAACAAAATCGCCTTTGTGTAAAACTCTGTCTAACGTCTTACTACGTCACACTTCGGCCTACTCGCTTTGTGGGTGGGAGTTATAAAAATCTACCAGCAGAGACTGATGCCTCCTCCAGAGATCAAACGCTGCTGCGTCACGCCATCAGTTCAGCGCTTTCTGACCCGGTCGGCGGTCTCTCTGCCAGGTTTCCAAATCGACTAACCCTTTGTTTACTCCAGGCTCATCTCGTCTCTCTGGGCTGCGCTCGTCAGGCGGCGAGCGAGTGCTGGTGTGCGGATGTGAGCAGAGCTTGGCTCTGCTGTTCAGTGGCAGCCGGTTTTAATAAAAGCGCTGTTACGAATGTACTGTGTGCTAAACTGTACATCAGCACATTAAAGCTGAGGTCAAGACAGAGTGGAGGGAGACGGGGAGAAGGGAGCGCCGAAGCCAACGCCATCGATTCCAATTAATCACAATTCTCCATTTAAATCGACTGGGCTGGGAGCTTCATTTTCCACGTCCTGGCTCAGCACATCTATTGAGCAGAAGTGCTGTGCTGCCAATCTCGAGTCTTATCACCGGGGTGCGAAGGAACCAAATAACTCCAGCGGAGCCGGGTAGTCTCCGCGGTCGAAAGGGAAGGGACGAGGACAGTTCATCGGGTCCTCTGTTCGCGTAAAAAGCGACAGGACGGAAGCAGAATTCGATGCTGCCGATGTCACCGGTGGATTTCTCCAGAATGTAAAGTGTTGGGTCTAGTGAGGATGGAACAAAGGGTATGGAATCAGATGTTAGTCGTGAGTTCTTCCTGGGCGGCTTTGTCTGCGGAGCTTATAATCATATGCTAATGAAGCAAAGTGTCCATCACTGGATGAAGATTAGCAGAAAGGAGCGACGCTACAAAGCGCAACCGACCAGCATAATGCCTGTATACCGCCGCCTCAGCGCAAACACAAGATACACTAACACACACAGATAGAAGTGCACTTGGAGCGGCTCCTACTGTTCTTAATTAAAATCAGGTATAGAATAAAAATGAGCAGATTAAAGGAATATGCAAGAGGCTTTAGGGATTTCCCCCGAGATCCAACTGAACTAGTAACTGACTGCGTAACGGTTTCCTTTCACCTTGGATCTGCTCTTTCTTACGTATTTTTCTACCAGAGTCAGAAAAAAGTCAAACTTATATATGTTTTTAAATGTGCGCAGGGAATTTTGTTGCATATGCAGTGTCTGGACTGATTTGAGAAAGGAAAACATAAACCTTTTCTGGTGCAAAAATATATTATGAGATATGAGGAAATACCATCCAGGCAACTAGGAGATATTTTATAGACAGAAGCCGGAATGAATCAACTAAACGGAGCACTTCCAGGCTCTTTATGGAGGCGGATTTTACCCATTAATTCAACATTTTCTATTAACATATAAATTACCCGGTGGGACTAATTAGACGGAAATTAGGCATGCTTTTTTTTTTCTTTCCCCTTTCAAAAATTAATTTGTTGATGGATTTTATGTAAATATTTACCATCACATGTGCTGCCAATATCTTCCACCTCTAATTAAATTATGATTTAAAAACATGATAAAAATCCATACAAGACACGAAGCTGTAAATCACTTCCTGTGTCAAATTTATTCAATTCAACATCGAAAAAATGAGCAGATTCTTACTCTTTAGGAGCACTTGATTTCTACGAAATCCAGACATCGGTGGTGAAAAGCTGCAAACACTGTGAGATGTAAATGCCAAGTACCGAGCTGAGCTCGCACACGATGCGTCACGACTGGAGGGCTTGCAGGAAACTGGATAAGTGTTGCAATCCAAACCACTCGGATGAAGACTAGCGCAAGGATGTTTACCGCTTATAAATGTCAAAATGCAAGTCCTGCTATTGTGTTGAGACTTCAGTTTAAACTTGAAGTTTGTCTGAGCTAAAATGTTGGAAATCATCAGGCTATTTCAAAAGACACTGCTTAAAAAAACATTATCTATTCTGTTAGCGTTATGGAAAAATGGAGAACAAATGACAACTGAATTTACTGAAGATGGTGTCTTTGTTGGTATTTTTTAAATATAACTGTAAAGCTAAGGAGCTGGCGTTAGCTAGCTACAAAGCTAACACCTGCTTTGGTAGCTAGCTTTGGGTAGGCCGAAATGCTAACTCTAGAAGCTTGTTTTCAGCATTTGTTTATGAATATAGTTTGATTTTTGTTGATTTTGGGAGGTGTAGGTCATTTCACCCTCTTACCATGTCAGACCTTCATAGTTTTCAGTGTTTCATGCTTTTTGGGCTGAAAATTTTGTAGGAAATAACGGAGACATTTTGTACGGGTTGGACGGTGATATTTTCATACTTACTCTCACCAAATGCTGTAAAGTGAGCTTTTATAATCTACCCACAGTTTGCTGTAAGGAGGTATTGCTGTAGGATCTCAACAAATGGCATTTGTAACCAGTAGACCTCCGTTAAATTTATTTTTGTCTTAGCAGGGGGCCATAATCAGCCAGAGACCATGTAAGATCAGCACCACAATCACCAGAAACAGGATGTAATAGTGTTACGAAAATAATAGTTATATCAAACTTTAGATATGATAATTTTTTAATTCTTTACCTGCATAATTCATCATAAATAGATTTTTTTTTTTTTTTTTTTTTTTAAAGAAGGGAAAAAGCTTGGACCATAGGTCTTTTTTGACTCCGCATACACACCTGGTAGTAACTCCAGTCATGTAGAGCAACATGACTGCTGAATTTTTTGGGGTGATTTTGAAACCTTCACTACCTTGAAGCAGACAACAACAACAGTTACAGTTATGTCTTTAAGCTCAAGAAAAAAGATCTAACAATTGACACGTTTTGGATTGTTTTCCTAATCTAAGATGTATTAAAATGTGGCCAATGAAGAAATAATCTCTGCACCAAACGGTGAGTAATCACACATATAATATATTTCCTTTTAGACTGAAAGGTTTACCATCCAAAATAAATTCTAATGATTAAAGACCATTCTATTGACCTTAAATGATTTGGGGCTTTTTGTCAGTCCACTGCCATTAAAGGAAACGGTCTCATCTCCAGATTTGACATTTAGTGCTCCTAAACAATTAGGAAGAAACAAATCCCAGAGGAGAGCAGTACGCCAGAAAGGCCCTCCTGTCACGCATCCATTTATTGCTCCCTGTCTCCGCCTCGCTCAATCCAACAAATTCACGCTCATTCTCCGGGGACTATTGAAAGTCATTGGGAGAAATGTGGGAAATCAATACCTGAAATTGAAGTACACAAGTCAGGCTGAAGAAAAGTGGGTACTCTTGAAAAGTAAATTAAAACCCGTCTTGTCAGAATAATTCCTGGAAGCACTGACTGTTACAAATGTGCTGGGAGCGTATACACTGCGAGTGGGCAATCCAAAGGGTGCAATAATAACACCCTTTTTGTCCTCCATTATAAACACATCTCTTTCAGTTTGGCGACATGTCCACCCAAAGACAGATAATCGGAGTGCTGTGGGTGTATTTATGAATTTCGCAATAACAGACTGGGCCAAATGAAAGCTCTTCAGTCAGAGAAGTCACAGGTTCAACACCAGTAAAAGTACTAGGTGTTGGTGGTGTAGTTTCTATCACAAATATCTAATAGTACAATTTAAAAAATATGAAGCTGACTTACAAGTAGATTTTCAGCAAGAGACAGTGGAACTCATAAAATGGGGGAAATGATTTGTACTTTCTCATCTATACTAAGGTATTACTGAACCTTAACACTGAACTAGAAACTAGACCAAAAATACTTACGATTTTGCATTTTTGCAGTGTAGATTCGGTGAATGGGAAGGTGAGAAATGGTAAAAAGCTAAAAATGTACATTTCAAATAGTGTCTGAGTGATGAAAGTGCTGTTTCCAATTACATGCACTGCTCTCTTTAGGTTTTCCACACAATTTAGGATCTAGAAACTGAGATAAACATTGGAAAGAGGTCAACTTTTGTGTTTATTGTTTGTATATCTTATATATTGCTCACTCATCTTCAGTTTTCTGATAATGGCCATCATCTATAATTTAAAATGCTATTTCAAAGTGTGACTCCAAGCACTAAGAAGATTACCAAAAACTTCAGAAAATAAACAGATCCAGAGCATCACAGATCTTTTTGGCAAGAAGTTCTTTTCCACATAGTTCACCTTTTGTTTTGTGTCTGTTGGTAAAAACCTCAGTTAGTCTCATCTGACCAAAATTTCAACAAAGTTAGCAAGTTCTTCATATTTACGCTTGTTGTGAGCTGTGAGAAAAGGCTTTTTCTTGGCACATCCCCAAATAACCGGTTGTCATGTAGATGGCTTCTAATGGTTGTTATGGAGACTTAGCGACCCCCAACATGCCACCCCATGTCCCCATGATGCAGTTCTGCAGCCGAGTTTCTCTTTGGCTTCCCTTTGACATCCTGCTCATTGTGTATCTGAACACACATTTGTATATTTGCCATCTATGCTATATTTGCAGTCGATAAACGTAAGTTTTGCAAATTGTGATATTTAATTAACATTTCTGATGGCGTCAAATGTTTAGCATATTTCAAATGTTCCCTATTCAAGTTTCATGAAACCCTTTTTTGATGGTGACAGTTTTCTTACTGGTAGCTGACTGAGCAGCCAGCACTGACAAATGAGAAAGAAATCACTCACTTGTGTTAGCATTGAAGAGGCTAACAGCTAGCATGCTTAGGCTGGTCACCAACTAGAATAGACACATTTTTGTTTGTGTGTTTATTTTCTAAATAAAACTTTATTTAAAAAATGGTTGACATACAATATCTTAAAGCCACAGGCACCACTCTATTTGGAATTTGTTCTTTTAACACTATTTACTGGAATCCAATTTGATATCAAACATAAATATTAAACATAAAACCTAAATGCTCCATATTATTAAAGCTATTATTGTGTATAAATGTTTTTTAGCCTGTGCATGCCAGCCATTAGCCTCTCTAATGCTAATACTAAGCTAGAGCACAGGAGGTAGGCACTGAGTGACTAGCTTTGGTATGCTAGTCATTAGCCTCTTTAATGCTAAGAACAACCAATCAGTGCTAATGGGCAGCAGAGGGAGGAGGTATTGAGTGACTAGCCTAGGCATGCGAAGTCTCTCCTCTCCAATGCTAATGCTAATGCTTATGCAAATGCATAGCCTCCTTCTTATTAGCCAGCCCATTGGCTGCAGAATAGATTTAGGCTCGTGCAAAAACGCAGACATTGCTGGGTGCACAACAGTTTTAATCTCCACCCTCATGCCGTGTCATACTTTTCAATTAAATAATTGAAAACATAAAAAAAAAGTGGACCACCTGCTTGCTACATTCCTGATCTTTTCAACTGATACACAAATGTTCCCAATATATATTTGCAAGTCTCCATTCACAAGCACAGACATCAGAAATTAAGTTAGTGAACACGTTTCTTCTTAAATTTCCTCCACTGCATCTGCTATCAAACTTTAATAGGACTTCATTTTAAAACCTCCTGAAATACTTGAAGGCATTGCCTCCACATAAAAAAGCCATAACACTGTTGTCTCCCAATCAATTTTACTAGTGGCTTTTCAGTGGTTGCGTTTCTTCAGAGACAGGTTGTGCATGCTAAATGGCTCTGCAGCAAAAAGGAAGTTTGCTGTTGCCGATTTTGGTGTGTGGATGATCTCCTCGGCGTTTATCTGCAATGTCTGAGTGGCACAAATGGCGGAATCACTTGTCAGACATGTCTGACAAGTGATACGGTGGATGTTTCCTAAAATACACATATAAGCAGAACTTGATGCTTTCTTGTTTCAGTCAGAAAAAGAAATGTTTGCAGACTTTCCCGACTGTAAAAGGCGTCGGCAGCCTTCATCCTGCCAGGAGGTGATAGGTGGGAGGTCTCCCAAGAACGACGCGAAGCAAAACAGGATTAATTAATGAATGTTGCATTGGAATCTATTACAGAAGTCGCAGAGCTTATTCATCATGTATGACGCCTGACAGGCTTGACACACCGAGGAAATAATGACATGCAAAGGCCTGATTGTGTCATCTCAGCCTATTAGTCTGTTATACCAGCAGGGCGGATGATGAAGAGTGACTGCGTTAAGTGGATAACGCAATGTTGGGTAAAGCATAACACAGTCCAAGACAATTACTTGGAGTGGCATTAGCACCTCTTGAACTTTCAGATTTTGCCTGTTTATAAACGTAGATCTTAATGTATTGAGTGAGATATCCCAAAACTAGGGGTGGGCATTTATCGCATCGTTTATCATTTATCGAGATAAATTTGACCACGGTAATGATAATTAAACCACCCCCAAAACCATCCGTATTGTTGGGATTGTCAGTTTTACCATTGTTTGTTCAATAACAGCATCAATAAATATCAATAAATTTGATACAAAGAATACATACATTGTGTGCCTTGCGTCCAAAAGAAGCGCATTACAAATAGGAATGTTTTCCAAGAGCAGTATTTGTGTTTGTGAGGTTATCACAGACATACAGCACTCTAAAAAAGAAGTAGTAAATAGTATTTGTGTCACTTTTATTGTTATCACAATAGTACCACAAAATACTGCGATAAAATTTGAAGTCCACCCCTAATCAAAACAGAGGTGAAGTAAAGCTTCAGATCCAAACAGCTGTCTGACAAAATAAATAAACTCAAAGAAACTGGTGCCTTAGCACATCGGGTAATAAAAAACCCGTAGGTTAAACACTAGCCTGATTGATCCATAAAGGCCTGCATATTCTCTTGGTACACAGCGGCTTGTGATCTCTACACACACAACAGAGAAACAAACATAAGACGAATAAACAGCGTTCCACAGCAGCCACACAGGGAAGCTTGTTTTAACCACTGGGCTGTATAAATGGCTCTTGGGTGCAGGAGATGAGGGGTAGAAAAAAAAAACAAAACAAAAAAACATAACCTGACCTCAAACCGTGTCTGCGAAGGGAAAAGTAAAAGCATCAGAGGGCAGCTGGTGTCCAAGAATGACACGCTGTCAGGGTATATGAAACAGAAATTCACTGTTGAATACAAAGCTCCAAACAGAAGCTCACTGAAGTAGCAGTGGTGTGATCAAAGGCTTGATCCCAGGCCCAGCTCACTCCTTTAAGAGTGCTCGGCCTGAACCTCTCCGCAGGCTCTGGAGGAACGGGGAGGGAAGTTTGGGAATGCTAAACCACGCTGCGTGCAGGCCAGATGTTGAACAAAGAGCGACCTTCTAAACATTTATGACAATCAGGGGACTTGCCGCAGGGCGCAGCTGCAGTTTGGGAGAACAGCTGAGGCGACAATTTCTCTCCTCTTTTTTTTTTTTATTTCTTTTATTGCGACTCGACTCAAACAGACAGCGTAGAAAACCGCTCCAAATAAATGTCACCAAACAGTCTCTTTGTTACACTTGTTACAGCTGTGACAAGGAGCGCATTCACTGAGCCGAGTTTCAGAAGCCAGAGCGAGAGAGACGAGGAAAGGAACAATAAAATCCAACAATCAACGGAGTGTAAATGAGAAGTGACACGTCGGGGTGAGATTGTTGGCAGCTCCTGATTACCTGTTGTGAGAACAGACAGGTGCTAAACCGTGATGAAGGGTGACCAACAGATACGCCACCAACAAGACAAGGCTCACGGTTATCATATCTGCTTTTCGATTTGTTTCAGTTCCATAAACGTGTTTAACTAAATGTGTTAATCGATGTGGTTTACATACAGTACAGCAATGCTAAGTTCATAAATGTTGTCAATTAAGACAACTGTCAACATATTTGGTTTTATAAGCAGCCTTCCAGTTGGATTCACCAACCCTTATCCACCATCCACCCAAATGATTTTTCTCCATATTTTGTCGGTCCGTCCATCCATTTATTGTCAATCCATAAACTATCTATCTTATTATTCGTCCGTCCGTCCGTCCGTCCGTCCGTCCGTCCGTCCGTCCGTCCGTCCGTCCGTCCGTCCGTCCGTCCGTCCAATTCTTTTGTTCATGTTCGTCCGTCCGTCCGTCCGTCCGTCCGTCCGTCCGTCCGTCCGTCCGTCCGTCCGTCCGTCCGTCCGTCCGTCCGTCC